>JAPQWV010001883.1:0-70000 GCA_027422505.1 Craterostigma plantagineum | reverse complement strand
TATCTCATATTCTTAAGCAAATGGAGGATTTAAATTCTACATTAGAAACTGAACGAAAGAATTTTGAAGCAGAAAAGAATACACTTCTAACGGAGATATCTAATCTCAAAGCTTCCTCCATGTCAAAACTCGATAAAGGGACGCAAACGGGTGATCTCGTTCCTACCATCGAAACGACTTTTACTAATTCTACTTCAATTTTGACCAAAGTTGAAATTCAAAGTAAAAGTCCCACACTTTCTATAGTTAAGGAACAAGTCCCACGGAAATGGGAGAATGGTAAAGCTCCAAAACAGAATGATAAAGACCAAAAGCCTTCCTCTCCTGATCCCGAAAAGAAAATTTTTCACGAAAATATTTCAAGCTCTAGTGCACAAACTTCATCGTGTGCTTCAAATGATTCTACTAATTTTTCATTTAAAAAGCCTAGACTTGAAAATAATTTTCGAAATTCTTCTCATTCTAATGTGAAAGGTGTGAATTCTAACCTTAGGAAATACGACTTATGTGCGATAGATGCTTATAATTCTATATGCTCTCCTACACGCAATATCCGGTCAAGGTTCATTCAAAGAAACATCTTGTGCGCTTGGCCTCGGAGAAAATTTTTAAACCTTCTCCGAAACACACTTTCACCCGAGCAGAAATGCCTTATCCGTGTCAAATCACTCCCACATGGGTTCCTATTTCTTCACAAAATTTAGGTAGTCCCAAACAAATTTGGGTACCGAAAGGTTCATTAATGGATGATTTAGGACAACATTTAAATTTGACACCTTTTATGCTTATATCGTTTTCTGCTAATAAGGGAGGACCCATACGACAATGGGTACCAAAGTCCCGATAGTTTTGCAGATTTCCATCATGTATGGAATTCGACATAGTGGCTCCACGTACATGATAAAGGGATGAGGCGTGAGCTACTACAACTAAGCTTCAATGAGGTATATTTCAAATTTACATATGCATTCGTCAAAAATAAATATACCTATTTTCTTTCAAAACTTTTCAAATGATACATTTTCGATATGCATTTCATCGCTTTAAATGGTTTAAAAAAAAAAATTTCAAATGCATATTACGAACTGAAACGATAAATATCATTTTTCAATTAATACTTTTAAATGAGCTTTAATTGAGGGGGAGCTACTCATTATTTTAATGAGGAGCAACCTTTATATTTTTAAGGAAGCACAAATTTTAATCCTTGTGGGGGAGAAAACTTACATGACCGATTTAAGGGAACGAGATTCTTAATATTCGTCAAGCTAACTACGCAAATTTCTAGGGGGAGAAAATTTATTTTCGAAGCATTGTTTTTGGGGAGATATAAATATAATACTACTATATTAATATGTAATTATATATATATATATTTATATACATATATCCAAAAAAAAGAAGAAGAATATGAAAAAAATGAGATAAAAAAAGAAGGAAATAAAAAAAGGAGATAAAAAAGGGGAACATGAAAAAAAATGAGATATAAAAAAAAGGGGAATATGAAAAAAAAGGAGATACGGAGATATGAAAAAAAAAATCAAATTTGTTTGATATGCTTCCTGGTTTTACTCTCCCACATCCAAAGATGGACGTACCACGAAGAATCTCGAGCTTTCAAACAGACAAAATTTGTCAAAGACGACGGCGACGATCTAAATGAAGATCAAATGCTCAGTTTTTCATCGACCGGCTCCGGCTTGCTAATTCAACTAGAGCAACACTTCTCACATACCCGGAGGCATTTCATGTTCCTATAGTTCAGTCTAATCCGACTTGATCCTAACCCCGGAACGCGTTTGAGCATTTGAGACGGTTCAACTTTCCACCGCTTTCTCATCATCCGAAAACACTAAGCAAGATTATTTCGATGATGCCAAGGAAGTCTTTGAAGACACATCACTCCCTTACCTCAGATAATTTTCGGACCAACCCCCATAGGTACAGGTGCTAATTTTAATTAGCTCCCGGGTAGAAGTCGTCGCATTAGGTCCAACGGCGCATGCACAACCGAGACTTACCCACTCGTCTATCTCTTAAAAGATAGGTGTTTCATAAATCACGGGGAACCACGTATGCTATCACCGTTTCACTCGGAAACGGGAGATATTGAACTAAGTGGTATTCCGCCCCGTACCACGCTTTTATTGATCAGTCGTGTCTAGTGTGTTCTCACTCCCCAAAATTTTCAAATTTTTAGGACACATACACTTTTTAATATACCTAATCCTTGTGATTATGTTAGAACTTCCGTAGACCAGTTCTTTTAAAGACATGCTTCTAGGATCGGAAGGAAGTCCGACCGTTGCAACATCAAAGCAACAACGGTTTCGGGCATCTTCTATGAGCTTTGCTCCTAGTTGATGTCAACGGGACGCCTATGTGGCCCCGGTACTCATTTTGACGGATTGCCTTTGTGGCTTCGTCCGGTTATTACCCACACCGACCTTTTTGTATGTATTTTTCTACCTCCAAATTAAACATGCCGACATCGTTCACACGATTCGCCATGAGGGGAGAAGGGGTTATGCATACACAATCGGTCGGTTCACCCACCATATTCCGCCGCGCGTACCACTCTGGAACCGGGCTCTCTCACAACGCCACATTCAAAGGAAGCTCGGTACAACTTAAAAAAAAATCAAAGAAAGAGATGGCCTACCTTCTTCTAGAACTAGAGACGCTTCTTCGAGGCCGAACCAGACAACTTCCATTCGGAGAAGACGAATCTGGCGAAACGGAGAAGATGGCTAAACCCCGAGCCCTCTCCTCAACGTTCTCAAGCCCCTTGCTTCCGGAAGAAGAAGCAAGGACCGAGGACCGACGACACGTGACTCAAGCATCATCAATGATCGAAGTTGCCAACCGTGTTCACCTCTCCAAACATCACATCGGATTCCCCGATCTCAACACAAGGTTGACCAAATAGGGGGAGTTTCGTGTGCTTTCAACGGGAGAAATGGAACACGACCTTTCTAAATCCGGCAAGAATACTTCATACATCTTATGGCATCTGGGAGAAGAACTTCAAAAGAAGATTCAAAGAAAAAGCCGATGCCTAGAAGACCAAGTGAGCTTGAAGACATTACAAAGAGGATATTTCGAAGACTCGAGGACTCTTTCCACTTGCAAGACGAAGACAACCCGCGCTATATTGGAAATTGAATACAAAGGGGGAGATTGTTGGAACTATTTAATTGTATTCAATTAATATAGTTGTCTTAGTCTTGCTATGCAAATTAGTAGTCTTGGGCTAAATTGTAATTAGTCATTTTGTAGGACTACTTATGTAAATATACCACGAGGTGGTATATATAAGTAAACTCCTAAGAAAATTAGGAGTGCGCTTAGTAGGGTTTACGGATCGAATTGAGGAACTGGAATTTTAGAGAGAAGATTTTTGCGCCAACCTTGCTTGTTCTTCGATTAACTTCTCTATCAAGCTTCAATGGTAAATCTTATGCTTTAACTTTTGAATTGATTAGATTTACAATCCGTTCTTCGTAGATTCGATATAGGTTGGATAATTAGGGTCCTAACAGGAGTCTTGCTTTTTTGCTTTAAAAAAATTGCACCATGCCGCCTCATTCGCCTCACGCCGCCCTACCTCCTCAGCCGGTCACCTCGCCCTACCTCCCTCCGCTTGTCATGCCGCTCCGTCACGCCGCCTCGCCATCTGTCTCCTTGCCACCTGCCGGTGCGCCATCGTCCACCTTCTGACCGCCCTGCCGCCTTTCGTCAGCAACCGGCCGCCGCCGCCAACTTCTGTCTTCCCGTCCGTCCGGGAGACTTTCTCTCTCAACCCTCAGCGTGAGCTTTTTTCCCCTTGTGGAGCCCCTGTCCGATGAATATGAAAACCCAGAAATTGAAGGCCAAGTGAAAGTGAAGAGTGTCGTAGATTTAGCTTCGTAGCTTTTTCTGCTATAGGTTCTTTAGTACTTGGTTGTAGATAATGAGTTTTTGTGTTCTTTCGTTTTTTCCCTTGTGGACCTTTTTCTTCCCTCGTGGGAGTGTTGTGCCTCCTTGTGGGGTTGTGTTGTGCTCCTATGTGAGCCATTGTTCTCCAGGTTGCCAATGTACCGGTGAGACCCTTTGGGCTATTTAGCCCATGTATCTTTGTTAATTAATGCAAACTATCATTTCGGAAAAGAAACCACATTTTTATACTCACTAATTAGGTCTATATAAAACTTATTAATTTAAGCCCTCCTAAAATATAAACCGAAGTTACCAAACAAGCACTTAGTCATTAGTTATACCCAACAGGTTTCAGATCAATATATCGAGAAATTGCAAAAATAGTTCACTAAATTATGATCTCATGATAAGTTTGGGTCTTTGCTAATTTTTTTAATGTTAAAATGATTTATTACCCTCTGGCCGATTTGGATAATTATCCACCTACTTGACCATCGACTTTGGAAGAAGACGTAAGATTCCGACTTATTTTATATATATATAAGTAGAAAGATCTCATACTCAAAATTTATTATGATAAATTAGCACCTACTCTTTTTTTTTGTTTAAGCAACTAAGTAATCACGTTGATTTGAGTATATTTGAGAATATTAATCATCTGGGCTCGGTGACAATGTCCTAATCATTCAATCACGACAGTCAAGATTGCAAAGTATATTTGAATTCGAGACATCGTGCTAGAACTGTCTCGACCTGATCACTAGGTCATATCCTATTGCAATTAACCAACAAAATTGATATTTCTAATGACAACCATTAATGGTCAAAGTTTAGTCATTGGAATGTAATGTTAGGATTTTTTTTTCTTTTTTGAAAAGAATGGATCCTTATTCATATATTGGAATCCGAAGATAATAGAAGCTTCAATAGGGGACGACGCCCCTCCCCATCATAACCTAAGTGCTTACCCAAATAATGAGCGACATTATTAAATTTCCGCTTAACGAAAGATAAATTAACTGATATGCATCTGGAAGCAAGGTAAATGCAGTCCTCAAGAATGCCACCACACTTCGCTGATTCGTTGTTATTGTCCCACAAACTATTGATAACAACAAGACAACCACCTTCCACAATGATCGAGCCCCAACTGCGTTGATGAGCTAATGTCAAAGCCATGCGAGCCGCTATTGTTTCAATAACCACCGAATCAACCATTGAAGAAACGCGTCAGCCACCCTAGGCAGCAGCCATGAGAGTCGCGTGCGATGATCCCTATCGATGCTCTGCCATGATCTTTATGCAAGGCTCCATCAAAATTTATTTTGACTAGATCAGGTGGCGGGGGATTCCACGAGACTTGTTTCTCAGTAGTGTTGACAGAACATGCGCTATTTCTTTCGTTAAAGTGGCGATACATATCCACTCCTTGTTGAATAGCTTGTTCCACGGGAATTTTGATCTGCTCCATCACCCATTTGTTACGCGTATGCCAAAGAGACCGACATAAGCATAAGATTTGATCAAACTCATTACTAGGGAGCCGGTTATGCAAACTTCTTACCCATTCTTCTATGAAAGATCTCCATGATTTAATCAGCGCAATGCCACTCATCTGCCAAAAGTCCTTCGCCTGTTGGCAAGATACGAAGATGTGCTGGTCATCCTCAATGCGAAAAAGGCATGAGCGACATACCAAGGATTGACTGCATTTCCTTCGAAACAAATTTACTGCTGAAGCCAGGGATCCCGTGCATAGCCTCCAAGGAAAATTCTTCACACGTGGTGCAACCGAGCTACTCCAAAGAAAATCCCACGAACCTGGGCGTGAGCTCGATGAAGCACAATCTTGGTTAGCCAAGCTCCTACATAACCAGTAAGCTGATTTGACGGTGAACAAGCCCGACTTTGTGTAGTGCCAAATCAACTTGTCAGCCCCACCATGCGAGCTTAATGTACTCCTAAAATAACCTCAGCGTCAACTGGAAGGAGAAGAGATCGTATGAGAGGCTCATTCCAAGCTCTTGAGGATGATATACGTAGGTCTTGAACTTTTAAGTGTCTGAATTCTGGCTGAATAGGAGAGATAACCATGAAGGTGTGCTCTCTAGGGATCCATGGATCTGACCAAACACCCACTTTATTTCCTTGTCGCACCTGCCACCAAACACCCGCAGCCACCAAGTCCTTCGCTGCAAAAATACTCCTCCATGTGAGAGAGGAGTTTCTCCCCCTGCTTGCGTGTAGGAAGTCAGAACGAGGAAAGTATCTGGCCTTGAATAGTCGAAAAAGAAGGCTCTCCGGATTGGATATCATCAGCCACGCCTGCTTAGCCAAAAGAGCTATGTTGAATGACCTAATGTCCCGAAAACCCATACCTTTGTCAGCCTTGGATCTGCACAGTTTCTCCCATGACAACCAATAAATGCTCTTCCGATCTCTAGCGCTCCACTAATACCGCGACATGAGATGCCCAATACTTCGAAGGAGGTGGGACGGAAGGAGAAAACAACCCATTGCATATGTAGGTATCGCCTGCAATATAGATTTGATAAGGACCTCCCTTCCTGCTTGCGAGAGTAGCTTCTCGGACCATCCCTCAATTCATTTCCAAATTCGGTCTTTGATGAAGCTAAAGACCACTTTTGTGCAACGACCAACTATCGATGGCAGCCCCAGATATAAGGTGTTGTTCCCCGTGTTAGAAATGTTGATGACATGACGAAGGTGGACGCATACCATTTCATCGACATTCGTCGAGAAACTAATACGCGATTTTTCAAAGTTCACAATCTGGCCCGAAATTTTCGTATACTTCCAGCAGCTCACGAATTGCTTCTAAGGGCCGAGTTTTTGCCTTGCAAAAATTATAGTATCATCGGCGAATAAGAGGTGAGAAATCATCGGTGCGGTTGCTCGTACCTTTATTCCTTGCAATATTTTACGATCCTCGAGATCCTGTATCAATGAACTGAAGACTTCTGTACAAAAGAGAAAAAGGTAGGGTGATAGAGGGTCTCCCTGATGTAACCCACGTTCCTGTTTCACATATCCAAAATAGTTGCCATTTAAAATAGAGGAATACTCGATACCTGAGCCACAAGACATAATTAGACGAATAAAATCGGAGTGGAAGCCCAACTTACCCATAACCCGTTCGAGGAAGGACCATTCTACCTGATCATATGCTTTACTCATATCAAGCTTTATTGTACAGAAGCCATTTCGACCTCTTCTCATCTATGTCAATGCCTGGTTAACTTCAAAGGATATGAGAACATTATCAGTAATTAATCTGCCAGGTATGAAGGCTGACTGTGAAGGTGAGATTAAACGATCCATAATGGATTTTAGATGGTTTGTCACACATTTCGAAGCAATGCGATAAAACATTACAAAGGCTAATCGAACGGAAATGAGATAGGTCTCGGGTTACGACATTTAGGAATAAGCATAACATGAGTATTATGAAAATGAGGTGAAGATATGCCCGTATTAAGGAAGTCAAGAATAGACCGAGCAGATTCATGCCTGACGATATTCCAATAATTTTGATCGAAAAATGGTGGAAAACCATCCGATCTTGGTGACTTATATGGGAACATACCCGACAATGTGTTGAGAACGTCGTCGATCGTGTACTGCTTCAGGAGCATTTCGTTCACATCTTGTGATAATCGATTGGGAATGGACCTAATCGCTTCATCGATAATGTCAGGAGAGGTGGATGTTGTAGCGAGAAGTCCTATAAAGTGACGTTGGATGATACTTTCGATCTCAGCCCGATCTTCACACCAATTTCTCAGCTAATCTTTAATCCAATTAATGGAATTAATCTGTTTGCGACAAGATGCCCGCCTATGGAAGAAATGCATATTCCGATCATCCCCTTTCAGCCACTCCGATTTTGCTCGTTGCTGCCAATAAATTTCATCGCGGTACAAGAGATTCTCTAGTTTGCCTTTAAGCCCCGCTTTTTCTGTTACTGTAGTGTTCGAGGGAACAGAATTTTCCAACTCAAGCAGTTTACTTTCGATCGACTTCACTCTTAGACGAGAGCATTCATAGAATTCCTACTCCACGCCTTCAGCTTGTCTCGACTAGAAGACAACGTCTTCCAGACCCTATGATGTTCACCATGGTTCGACGAAGATCTCCAACACTGTTGAATGATATTCTTACATTCCTCCTGTTGGGAACCCTTTGCCTCAAACAGGAAGGGACGTGAACGATCGACTGGTCGAGTATTCGAGGGCACCAGTTGAATGAGTAAAGCATGGTGATCGGACGAAAAGGTCAAGATATGAGAGACCATTACATTAGAAAACTGATCCCTCCATTCCAAAGAGGCACATGTACGATCCAATCTCTCCATAACGTAGGCATTTTGCGTTTGTTTATTGCTCCAAGTAAAAGCGTGTCCGGAAAAACCCAGAGCGCATAGCTCGCATTTGTTAAGTGCTGCCCGAAAATCTTCTATTTGCCAAGCTGGTCTAACTCTCCCACCATACTTTTCCTCATTGCATAGAATCTCGTTGAAATCTCCTGCACAAAGCCACATATCACGAGATTGTTCCTTTAAGCGTTCCAATAATTTCCAGTTCTCCTTACGAACCTTTATATATGGATCACCATAAAACCCTGTGAACCTCCAAGTAACTCCATCAGTAGATACATATGCATCAATGATGGTCTGAAAACGAGCGTAATGAAATATGCAGCTCGTGCTTCAACATCATAATCAAGCCCCACCCCCTGAGTTCATTTCGATTCCACACAGATGCCATCTAGGTTGAACCTTTTTCGAATAAACTCAAATATCATTTTTCTACATTTTGTCTCAATAAGGAAAATAATATCAGCATGCTACGAGCGGATGATATTTCTGAGTTCATGAATTGTCGAGTTGTCGCCCACACCCCGACAATTCCAGCTAATGAGATTCATAACGCTCGGCGGGACTGTTCAACAGTTCCCGCCGACGAATCCGAGGTATCCCTTGGAACCGGAATGAAGAACAATGGTTTCTTCCAACTTGGCTCCAAAAATTTATCCTCATGGTTGGTCTTTCGTTTTTGTGAGCTATCACTTTCAGTGCAAAGCTCCTCCTGTGGCTTCATCTCTCTGGCACGTTGTCGGATAGAGAGTTTATCTTTCCTCTATAGCATGGGAGAGATTGGGTTCCTATTTCGATATAAGAAAGGGTAGGGAAGTATGTATTGATGGCTTGTTTAGGTCGGTAGGGTCTTTTGTTTTCATTGGCCGAAATGTTTCGTCAGAGGGAGGGGTCCAAAGGTGTTGTTCGAAGGTAGGTGGTTGGTTGTTCTCACCACATGATTGTGGGGGTTGTTTTCCATGGCCGGGCTTGGGAGTCACTAGGAAATTATGATGGTCCAAGATATCAAGTATGGTTTTGTGTTAAGTGATCGAGGGATAGTTGGAGAATTTTGGTTCGATCGAGATAAGGTGATAGGGTTAGTGTGAACATGAGTAGCTGATATTAAGGGATTGGTTTATGGGTGGCATCAGATGAGTCTGTAGGAATAATGTCCATAATTAGGACAGAAGAAGATTGGTCAACTGATGGGGTAAATGTAGGCGCAATACCATTGGGAGTGATTATGGGGCATTTCAGATTTCCGTAGTAATGGTCGGATTTGGGGGGGGGGGGGGGGGTTATTGAAGATTGAAACGAATACTGGTCTGACGCGGTTTCCTTAATGCGATCGGGAACCCTTGTCAATGACGATAGGTTTTCAGCCTTATCGCCGTCATGAATTCGTCCGTCGTCATGGCTTCGCCGGCTTGACTGTGCACCCTCACTTTCCTTCCTAGCAGTTGTGAAGGATCCATATATTCGTTGCATGCCCGCAATCTCCCGTGGAGCACGAAGAGAAGCAGGATAAGGAAACTCCATTCCCAGTTCAAGAAAACCTTCTTCATATTGTTTTGCGCAATTCTGCAATGCATGGTCTAGAAACGCACATAAGTAGCAAAAATTTGACAGACGCTCATACTTGAACTCCAAGCGAACTTCATCCCGTCCTACTATGTCGAGTTTCATGATCCTTCTGAGGGGTTTTCGCACGTCAATATGAACCTAATTCTTACTTTTCCATCAGTTTTCGATATATATACCAAGACATGTGCCTATTTTCTTCGCGATGCCTTCTGTCCTAGCCTAGAAAGGTAGATTTAACACCTGGACTTGGAAATGAGTCATGTTCAGGTCGACTTTACAAGGCTCCTCCTCCTCTGAAATTTCCTTAAGAATGATCATATGTTTCTCAAAAGACCAGGGTTGTGTCAACATGATACGACGGCGATCAAGCTAAACCGAATAATGAAACGGATTTCGTCGATCTGATCCATATCCATTCCCCGACCCAAAAACAGAAGTTAGGGTTTTCCGCAAGGCTTCGAAATTGTAGGACTTCTTCGATAATATTCGGCCGACTACCAAGAAATATCTATTGTTTCGTGCAGTTTGTACTAGGTCTTCCGAAATTCGTATAGATTTTAATTCCTCTTCAGTGAAAACAATATCTGCATCAGTCATCTTTGAAACGGAGAATGTATGTCCCTCTCGAGTATCACAGTCAATGAGTTCGAAGTATGCCCTGAAAACAAAAACAAGATCGAGACACATACGACAAGTCTTGTATAGTGATTAGGGTTAGTATTGAGAGAAAAGTAGATCTAAAGAAAGTAGAGTGGTAGAGAAGGAGTTCGAAGAAAGAGTTGATAGACGACACTGAAGGAGAGAGCGTAAGAGTTTTGCGTTGATCACGGTAGGATGACCAAGCCTTCAAATAGAGATACGAGTTCGCCAGATCTTCCATGCAACATATTTGAGTTTGAAATTGAAAAAAAAAAGAAAAATGAAAAAAAACACTCATAACGAGCGAAGAGAAACACTCAAAAAGAGAGAGTAGCACTCTTAGGATATTTGTGATTCCAGTTACTTAGCTGTCAGAAAATGAGTTCAGGTAAAGAGAATTAAGATTGGATGGTGAATACAAGAATCAGCGTAGTCGCTAGCGGGCGCTGAGTGCTATAAAATTTGTAACCACTATATACATCAAAATTGCTATTGTGACTAGATTAAGAAATGACCAATTAGCTCGAATTGTTTCTACCAAATGTATTCGTTATGAGTGCTAAAAAAAGGGAAGTTTACATTTAAAACCCTATGATATAAAAAAGCATCAAATTAGCCCCTTGTCAGAACTTTCACTCAAATTTGGTGCTATATATGCTTAGTAAATTTAATTTCGTTTGAAATATTTCATAAACAATAATTTCAATTTGATTTGTAAATTTCTAATTATATAAAAGGTTAAATTGATTTATGAAAGGTTAAATTGATTTATAAAAGCTTATAACTAAATTAGTAATAGCTAGTGGTTTTTTTTTCATTTTATTAATTAATTTTTTTAAGCTTAATTGACAGACTATTTGGCTGTTTATATTCACCACCACTCTTAATATAATAGAATATCTTAATATAATAGAATAGATATACCTTAAAGTACCTTTTGGCTGAATGTACATCATAAATTTAGGTACCACATAGAAATGTATTGTGGCATAGTTTTGGAGATAGCATGATATTTAAATATATACACGTGATGTGGTACGCAATTTATATAGAAAAAGATAAGTAAATGAATGTAAAAGGTACTAACATCTAGTGGGTACCAATGTGTAAAAAATTATTCTAATAGGTACTTACTTATAAAATTATCTGACAAGGGACAGAAACGATAATTTTTTATATATCAAGGTATTTAAGTGTAGATTAACCAAAAAAATTATCAAAATGACAAAAAAAAATATAATTGTATAGTGGTGTGCAACTCTAAGTTTCTGTTGAGACTCTTTTTCTTTTTTTTTTCCCTAAACGATAGCTTGAATTGATAAACAAAAGTACATGGACTAAATAGCCCAAAGGGTCTCTCCAGTGACATCATTATCCGGTAGAGAACAACGGCCCACATAGGAGCACACTCACACACACACACACACACACACCAAACAATAGTGACAAAAGCCGACAGAAAACGAGAAAATTCCAAACATTGAACAAAAGCTATAGAACCTATCACAAAAAGGCTATTAAGCTAAATCAACAATACTCTATACTTTCTTTGTCCAACGATCGAGGCCCTCGTCTTCACCGTAAGGGGCTCCCACAAGGGGAGAAATGGCTCCACAGCGGGAGAAAAGAGCTCATGATCGGAGAAAATGAGCTCCACAAGGGAGACTTATGAGTGGGCGGCGGCGAGAAATGACGGAATGTGGTGGTGGGTGAGGCGGCGGTGCGTGGCTTTGGCGAGGCGACGGGGCGGAGGCGGCGCGATAGAGGAGCGAGGCGGGTGGCGGAGGCGGCTTAGCAGGGGGCGAGGCGGAGGCGGAGGGGTGAGGTGGAGGGGCGGAGGCAGCGTGGCTGGCGGGGGTGCACGATGTGGCTGCCGGGGGTGCACAATGTGGCTGTTGAGACTTAATTGTTCTAAACGTGATTGAAGCAACACAAATGTTCGTATTTTTCTTCAATTCTTCTGAAAAATAAATTCTATTAAATCTTTGAATAATGTCTAGTCCAATTCACACTACCACCATTCAATGAAAAAATTTAGTACATGTTGAGTTTCATTTCTTGTCTAGTTTGCAATATCGTCTAAATAATCCGAGTATACATTTTTGAATAGTTGGTATGGCTTTGAACAAAGGTCACGTTCAATAGTTGTTCTGTATAATTAATCCTCGTAATATATACTAATTTTTTTTGTAGCTCTCTGATATTTGAAAACTATTATGAAATATTTATTATGATTTATATTATATTATGATTATTTTGATAACAATATAAGGAGAGAATTTAGAGGGAGGCAGTGGCGGAGCCAGCCGCTTGAACAACTGGGGTCCATTTTAATTGGACCTCATACCCACTATTTTAAAAATTTTTCAATGGGGTCCTTGTAGTATAAGTTTTTACAAATTACTCCTAATATTAATTTATTTTACACTAAACTATTAATAAATTTTTTTCCAGTGGGGTCCATGGACCCCACTGGCCCAATGCTGGCTCCGGTAGTGGAGGGAGGTAATATAATTTCTATACTTCTTTATGTATTGACAATGTAAATCAAAACACCTATTTATAGTAAAATCATACACTAAAATTCAATTTAGTCATCTATACAACTCATACAAAAATACAATCTTTTTATACACCTCATCTTATCATAAATTCATGAGTCGTTAATATTCCAAAAACATCCACATTTAATCACACAATTTTGATGATTCATTGTGATGAATCATGATTTATTCATAATACTCCCTCTTAGATGTTTTTGAAACAATATGCTTTAGCTTGTTGCCTCATTAAAAACCTTACTCGGAAAACCACATGGAAAAAACCACAGTTAAGGGAAAAAAGTGCAACGTGTATTTACTCCCTTGATGATGACATCATTATAAATCTCTAAGTCTTCGGAGACTAATTTCATATACTAACCTTCTGAAAATTATAGGGGGAAGTGCTTTTGTGAAAAAATCTGCGAGATTTTCATTTGATTGCACTTGTTGTACATCAATTTCACCTTTTTCTCCAGCTCATGTGTAAAGAAAAAGTTTGGTGATATATGTTTTGTTCTATCACCTTTGATATATCCCTCCTTTAATTGGGCAATGCATGCCGCATTATCTTCATATAAATGTCGTCGGAAGTAACTTTTCTGATAATAATCCACAAGGTTGTTGTATATGCTGAATAATTGATCGCAACCAGACACATTCTCTGCTAGCTTCATAAATTGCTAGTATTTCAGCGTTATTAGATGAAATGGCAATTAAACTTTGTTTAACTGACCGTCATGAAAAAGCAGTTCCGCCATACGTAAATAAATAACCCATCTGCGACCGTGCATTATGTGGGTTGGATAAGAATCCAGCATCCGCATACCCAATTAAATTTGCTTTCATCTCATTAGAGTAGAACAATCCCATATCAGTTGTTCCTTGAAGGTATCGATATATTCGTTTAACACCGTTTCAATGTCTACGAGTCGACGAAGAAGTGTATCTTGCCAATAAATTTACTGCAAATGCTATATCATGTCGCGTATGACTCGTAAGATACATTAGCGCTCTGATAGCGTAAGATATGGTACTTCAGGACCAAGTAAGTCTTCATCATTTTCACGTGGTCTGAACGGATCTTTACTCACGTCTAACGAACGAACAATCATCGGAGTATCCAATGGATGAGCTTTGTACATGTAAAACCTTTTCAACACCTTTTTCGTATAAGTTTCTTGATGTACAAATATCTCATTCTTCAAATATTCAATTGCAGTACGAGACAATATTTCGTTTTACCTAGATCTTTCATTTCGAACTCCTTTTTCAAACAATTAACCGCTTTCGATAACTCTTTAAGAGTTCCGACTATATTGATGTCGTCGACTATAATGACAAACTCGTTTTCACATCTCCTCATAAATATACAAGCGCAAATTTGATCATTTTTATAGCCCTCTTTCAATAAATATTCACTTAGGCGATTATACCACATACGTCCGGATTGCGTCAATCCATAAAGCGATTTATTTAGCTTAATTAAGCCTCATCCCGTGGCCCTGAATTTTCAGGCAGCTGAATCCTTCCGAAAGCTTCATATAAATGTCACTGTCATGTGAGCCATATAGATAAGCAGTGACAACATCCATTAGACGCATATCGAGTCCTTTACGTACTGCCAGACTAATTATATAACGAAAAGTAGTTGCGTGCACCACAGGAGAATACGTCTCCTCATAATCAATACCAGGTCTCTGCGTGAAACCTTGTGCGACAAGCCGCGCTTTATATCTTTACGAATTAATTCCAACTGGCTTTACATTTCTGGTATGCGGACTACAGGTCCGAAAACTTTTCGTTTCTCAAATGATTTTAATTCCTCGATTGCATCTTTCCATTTTGGCCAATCTTTTCGATGTCTGCATTCGTTTACAGACTTCGGTTCATGATCCTCATTCTCATTCATCTCATTCATCTCCATTCATTTCTAGTGCTACGTTAAATGAAAATTTATCGTCAACATTGACTTTATCTCGTTTCCATCTAATTTCATTCTGCGCGTAATTGATAGAGAACTGCAAGAAGTGCCCGCCAAGAAGAAGGCGAAGGAGAACGCCACTTTCGAGCCACGATGAGCCCGAAGTGGAGGAAATCAGAGGCGAGAATGTCGAAAAGGCCGAAGCTGAGAATGAGGCGGTCGAGCCTAAAAAGGAAAAGGAGAAGGAGATCCAGCGGCCACCAGTGAAGCCACACCAGCCGAAGATTCCTTACCCGACTCGATTGAAGAAAGACAAAGATGAGGCGCAGTTCGGTAAATTTATGGGTATGTGTAAGGAATTACATATTAACTTACCGTTTGTTGAAGCCATTACGCAGATGCGCAGCTTCGCCAAGTTCCTGAAGCACCCGCTGACGAACAGAAGAAAGCTCGAACACGACTCCACCGTATGCCTGCGAGGAGAGTGTTCGACGATACTCCAAGGCAAGATCTCGAAGAAGCTTAAGGACCCAGGGAGTTTCACTATTCCCTGTCTTATAGAAGATTTAGTGATTGAGCGTGCGTTAGCTAATCTAGGCGCTAGTATTAATCTCATGCTATATTCTATGTTTAAGCGTTTAGGACTAGGCGAACCACGTCCCACTAGGATGAGCCTCCAATTAGCTGATAGATCATTAAAGTATCCTCGAGGCATTATCGAGGATGTCCTAGTTAAGGTCGATAAATTTGTTATCCCTGCCGATTTTGTTATTCTAGACATGGAGAAAGATGAAAATGTCTCCTTGATCTTAGGTAGACAATTCTTGGCGACGGGAGAGACTATGATAGATGTTAGAAATGGGACATTAACCATGACAGTAGACGGCGAAAAAGTCACGTTCAATATGGCTGATTCGATGGAAAAGAGTGACGAGCAGGATGATAAATGTTATTTCTTAGACGTCTTTGAGCACGACATTCTCTTTTCTGTACAAGGCCTATCACAGGTCGGCGAGCAGGACTGCATATATAATGGCGATCGATGAGTGTGGGGAGGAGGTCGACGAGCCTATCATGGCCATCGATGAGAGCAGCGAAGAGGACAAGGAAAAGAGCTCAGTCGAGGAGCCACCGGTGCTGGAATTGAAGCCGTTGCCCGACCACCTCGAGTATGCAGTTCTTGGTAGCAACGGAGGGCTACCAGTTATCATCTTATCGAGCCTCGACGACCGACAAAAGGGGCAGCTCTTGGGCGTGTTGAAAGAGCACAAAAAGCCTTAGCGTGGAAGATATCCAACATAAGGAGTATCAACCTGAGCTACTGTACGCACAAGATCCTCATGGAGGACGATTCCGGTCACTCAACGTCAAAGGCAGCTCAATCCCAACTTGAAGGACGTCGTCAAGAAGGAGGTGATAAAATTGCTAGATGCGATGATGATCTATCCCATTTCAGACAGCGCATTGGTCAGCCCGGTCCAAGTGGTCCCAAAGAATGGAGGCATGACGGTCGTCACCAACGACAAGAACGAGTTGATTCCAACGAGGACCGTGACTGGATGGCGTGTCTGCATCGACTATAGGAAGTTGAACGACGCCACGAGAAAGGATCACTTTCCTTTACCGTTTATTGATCAGATGTTAGAAAAGTTAGCCGGTCACTCATTTTACTGTTTTCTTCATGATTTGTCAGGTTATCTGCAGATCCCCATAGCACCCGAGGACCAGGAGAAGACCATATTAACGTGCCCGTTCGGGATGTTCGCATACCGACGGATGCCATTCGGTCTTTGCAATGCCCCAGCCACCTTCCAGCGATGCATGATGGCCATATTCGATGAACTGGTAGGTGAGGTAATGGAGGTATTTATGGACGGATTTTCTGTGTTCGGTTCGTCGTTTGATGCATGCTTATCTAATTTGAAGCTCGTACTCGCACGATGCGAGGAAATGAATTTGGCACTTAATTGGGAAAAGTGCCATTTATGGTTCGAGAGGGCATAGTTCTGGGCCATAAGATCTCCTCTAAGGTAATCGAAGTGGACCAGGCTAAGTTAGAGACTAGAAAAATTGCCTGTCCCCTCGAACGTCAGATCGATTAGGAGTTTTCTAGGGCATGCTGGGTTTTATCGTAGGTTCATTAGGATTTTTCTAAGATTGCTCGACCCATGTCTAGATTACTTGAGAAAGTTCTCCTTTTGAGTTTAACGATGAGTGCTTGCATGCTTTCAATTTTACTTAAGGAGCGACTTATCCAAGCACCTACCATGGTAGCCCCTGACTGGGAGCTTCCCTTTGAACTAATGTGTGATGCTAGTGATTATGCAGTTGGGGCCGTGTTAGGATAGCGCAAGGACAACCATTTCAGGCCGATTTACTACGCGAGTAAGATGCTAGACGCAGCCCAAGCCCATTACACGACCACTGAAAAGGAGTTGTTAGCTGTCGTGTTCGCTTCCGACAAGTTCAGGTCATATCTTATCTTATCTAAAGTTATTGTGTTTACTGACCACTCGGCTCTTAAGTACTTGTTAGCAAAGTCGGATGCGAAGCCTCGACTGATTCGATGGCTCCTGCTCCTTCAAGAATTCGATATAGAGATCCGGGACAAGAAGGGTGCAGAGAATTTGGCGGCGGACCACCTTTCTCGACTAGAGGAGTCCGAAATTTATAACAAGGACGAAAGGGCAATACACGATCGGTTCCCAGACGAGCACCTATACTCGATACAGGTGGTAAGTGACGACATCCCATGGTTTGCAGATTACGCTAACTATCTTGTTGCGAGGGTCCTACCAAAGGAGTACGCCAGTCAGCAAAAGAAGAAATTCTTTTCTGCTTTGAGGTACTACTTTTAAGAAGACCTATATCTTTTCAGGCGATGTGCAGACCATGTGATACGACGGTGCGTTGTTGCTCCAGAGACGACACAGATCCTTAGGCACTGCCACAACGGACCGACCGGAGGGCACTACGCAGCCAGTAGAACCGCTCAGAAGGTGTTGCAAAGCAGATTCTACTGGCCCACGATCTACAAGGCCGCCCAAAGGTACGTTGACACTTGTGATCAGTGTCAACGCGCAGGTAATCTCTCGAAACACGACGAAATACCCCAGAACTTTATTATAGTATGTGAGACATTTGACGTATGGGGTATAGATTTCATGGGTCCATTTCCTAGCTCGTATAATAATAAGTACATTTTAGTTGTTGTCGATTATGTGTCCAAGTGGGCGGAGGCGCAGGCCTTACCCACCAACGACGCTGGGGTAGTCGTTAGATTTCTATGTGCACTATTTTCACGTTTTGGGGCGCCTAGATGCTTTATTAGCGATAGGGGTACACATTTCTGTAACACCCATTTTGCACGCACGTTAGAAAGTTAGGGTGTTATACACAGCCTATCCACCCCGTACCACCCCCAAGCTAGCGGTCAGATCGAAGTAGTAAATCGTGAGCTGAAATGCATCCTAGAAAAGACCATAGAAGGGAACCATAGAGAGTGGGTAAATAAGTTGAATGATGCACTTTGGGCTTATATAACTGCATATAAGACACCTATAGGCACTACACCGTACAGATTGGTCTATGGGAAGGCGTGATACCTCCCGTAAAAATCGAGCATAAGGCCTATTGGGCGATCAAGTCCTTGAATCTTGATTTAGGAGACGCCAACGGAAAGCAGCAACTCCAAATCAAAGTTAGACGAGTGGCGGCTATCGGCTTACGATAACGCTCACATGTATAAGGAATGCTCGAAAGCTTATCCTGACAAGAAAATTAGGCAGAGACGAGAGTTTCAGGAAGGATACCAAGTCCTCCTATTTAACTCTCGACTTAGGCTCTTTCCTGGCAAACTCAGATCACGTTGGTCGGGACCGTTCACTGTTACCCGTGTTTTCCCTTATGGTACTGTTGAGATTTTAGGTATGGAGTAGGGTACTTTCAAGGTGAACGGCCACAGGTTGAAGCACTATCACGCAGGCGAAGAAGACGCGAGCGAAAAAGAAGTGCTATACCTGGACTTCCAGACTTGAGCGAACGAAAAGTCGTCCAGCTAAAGACGGTAAAATAAGCGATTCTTGGGAGGCAACCCATGTATTTTCATTTATATTTTAGGCATTAGCTAAGTTAAAAAAAAAAGAAAAAAGGGGGGCGTCACGACCAACGACTTAAGCGTCACGGCTGTGACAGCCCTCATTCGCGCACTGCCCGCAGTCACGACCAACGACTTAAGCCATCACGACCGTGACGTCCATATCTCGCGACCCTTCGCACACTGTCGATTGTCACGGCCTGAGGCTTCAGCCATCACGGCCGTGACATAGACCAGAGGCACTCTTTGCCTCCAGTCACGGCCTGAGGCTTAAGCGTCACGGCCGTGACATATACGGGATTAAGTAATAAAACAAAAAAAAAAAAGAGAACTCGACGGTGTCACGGCCTGCGACGTACACATCATGGCCTTGAGCACCAACAGAGGCTCACACTGCCTCGTGTCACGGCCCGAGTCCTACACGTCACGGCCGTGACCATGTCGAATTTAACTTGAAAAACCATTTTGGCTCTCTCTCTCTCTCGCGATTCTTCTTTCTCTCCCAGCATCACCACCTTCGACCACCATCTCCGACCACCACCGACGACCTCCGCCTCGCGCCCTAACTCCGGCGATCGACTAACAACCAACATACCCTCCATTTAACTCGATTAAGATCAAAAGGCATGATTTTTATCCTATTTAGTTCGAATTCGGTAAATTCGTTCACCATTGCTAATTTTTGGGTATGAGGATGCTATTCTTCGTTTACTATGTGCCATATTTGCTAGAGATTTGCTTGATTACGTGAATTTGAGGTTGAATTTCAAAATTTCTATGAAGAACACTAATTTTGAATTTGGGGCTTCTTAAAATTGAGTCCAATTTCGTGTTCTTCATCCTCTTTTATGATGATATACATGCTAATAACACCTTGGGTATGCTTAATTTGTTGATTTGGTGCATTAATCTTGAATTTTGGGAATGACGAACCCTAGTTCTGAATTTGGGGATTATTGGAAAGTTTTATCGAAGTTTGTTGCTGTGATTGTGTTAGCTAGCGTTGAACTATCTTATGAATCTTGTGGGTACTTTTGGTGCTCAAATTTTGGACTTGATATGCATACTTTCACTTGCACGTTATGTGTTCGACGAAAAGCCACATTGAACTTTTGTGTCTTATCTTGTCGTATGGTTGGTAAGCTTCTTTGAATTTAATTGCTATATTTTCTTGGAGCTCACGCCTTTCTTCTAGGTACTATGGGTAAAAGCCACTCCTCAGCTCAGCGTGACCCCGCCTCGCGCTCGCCCGTTCGTCAAAGGCGACGTGGGCCCCCGCCGACACTGCTAGAAGCCATGAGTCAGTTCACAGACGACACCCAGACGGCCCGATACAATAGGCTGAAGGCCATGGAGTTCATCCCCATGGACCAGATCGACCACGATACACTGGCGAAGCATCACATCGACCAGCAAGTCGCCCAGTACCTTTCACTCAGCGGATGGGGCACATTCTTCCACATCGACGAACCGACGTACAAGGAACTCACCTTGAGGTTCCTTTCCACCTTCTCCCACGACGAATAAGGCACCAACAAGGTCAACTTTCGGGCATTCAACGAAGAACATATAGTGAAGTTCGATGACTTCTGCCATGCACTTGGAGTGCCAATACCATTTTTCGGGCCCGACGGCCCATTCCCAGACCTGCACTACAAGGACTACTTTCAGCAATCGGGAGGTTGACAGGCTTCCTTGGCTGACATCGCGCGACCAGGCGAACCAGAATTAAGACCAAAGACTTCAAAGGCTTCTGCGCTCAGGAGCCCAGGACTGCGCTACATCCACCGCCTCCTGACGACCTCGCACACACCGAGGGGCGACTCGCACGGAGCAATCACGCTGCGCGACCTATTCTAACCTGGTTAAGATGCAGCGAGGCGAACGGGCCATTTGGGAATGGCGCTAGCCCATGCCTTCAGTACTCAGGCGGAAGCAAGGAGCCATGACAAGATCGCCGTGGGAGCTCTCATCACCAAACTCATCCGGGGACTACGCCTGTGGCCACAGAACGCGCCCGAGAAGGAGGTAGTCGGCGGGCGCAACCGCTTGAACGAGGAAATGCTGATAAAGATAAAGATGCTTGTGAAGGCGCCCACCTGGACGCACACGAATAAGGTGTACATCTGGCACGAGATGTATCGTGGCCAGACGGACCATGTCGCCGTCCCCGTCGACCAGCTCTACATCAAGGGTCCTTACCCGGTGGAGACTGTAACATCCCGTCCCATACCAGGCGTCACTGTAGCATTGATCCCTATCGGAACCAGTGGGGTTGGGCCCACCACACTACGCTGATAGTCTGGCCCCACTGTGTCACCATTTAACCTTTCAGCGTGCTTCGTCCTCGCTCACACGCACCTGCGCAAACTTCCCAGGGAGTCACCCATCCCAAGATTGCTTCAAGTCAAGCACGCTTAAGTTTGAAGTTCTTTCGAATGGACTCCCAAAAAGGTAGGTCGACATTGGTGATATGAGTAGTACTATCAATTCTCTTATACGATTCTTAGCCTGACACGCTCATACATTGCCAGTCTCAGGATCCCCTCTCTCTCGGGTGTCGGATAGATTCGTTCATGTACACCTTTGCCTAGAAGCCTGCCAGGAGCCGCTCCTTGTCCGTGCAGCTCTCTGGCATCGGCGATCACTCCCCGCCCTCATCGGCCCTGGACGTCACAAGCCCACCAGCTTCCGCCTGGTTCGTCCTCGAACCAGCACCGTACTGCGAGAGGTTGTGCTCTGATACCACCTATAACACCCCGTCCCATGCCGGGCATCACTGTAGCACCGGTCCCTATCGGGACCAGTGAGGTTGGGCCCACGACACTCCGCTGTAGTCTGGCCCCATCACCATTTAACCTTTCAGCGTGCTTCGTCCTCGCTCACATGCACCCTGGGCAAACTTTCCAGGGGGTCACCCATCCCAAGATTTCTTCAAGTCAAGCACGCTTAACTTTGAAGTTCTTTCGGATGGACTCCCATAAAGGTAGGTCGACCTTGGTGATATGAGTAGTACTATTAATTATCTTATACGATTCTTAGCCTGACACACCCATACATTTCCAGTCTCAGGATCCCCTCTCATTCGTGTGTCGGATCGGTTCATTCATGTACCCCTTTGCCTAGAAGCCTGCCAGGAGCCGCTCCTTGTGTTAGGAATATGCCCTCGAATGCTATACGAGGATTAGATTGTATAGGGCATTAGCTTTATCATTCGACCTTTTATGTAGTTAGATATTTTTTATGTGTTTATTGAAAGGCGCTGTTCGTTTATTGGATATAAGAGTACTTTACTAAGCATCCGATAAAGTAATAAATGAACAAATCCGTTGTCGAGTTGAGTCACTATTCTCGATGTGTACGAGAGAGGAAGGCACCAGTGGACTCTTAACCTCGAGCATTAAAAGTCCGTAAGCCTTAGGCTCCAGTTGGGTGCTGAATAATCGATTACAGCTTATTTGTCGATGACCTATCGAGTGCCAATATCCCGCTTGGAAGCGGAGGTCATGACTTGTGATGCAAGTCGAATCAATTCATGGACACCGACTCACAGGTCGTAAGGTCGAACATGGCTTATTACTCAAGGAGTGTCAATGACCGACGACAACGCTATAGTAGTCTACGTAAAAAAGAACCTTAGACCGAAAGGGGCTTTGACGGAGTTCACTTCGAAGTCTCGACTGTCACTGGTTCCCCTCGACCCGATTTGCTATTGCATAGGCCAGCGGGCCAGATGCGGTCTTGATGACGATTTGTGATTGCCGAGCTTAGACCGCCGAGTACGGATTCACAGTCTTGCAAGTAATCGAGATAAGTGTCCTATGAGAACGGAGACGGGAAATTACGAAACTCTTGGCCAAGGTATTGAACTAATTCATGTTAGACATGGAGGGTAGTTTTGGTAATTTGCCTCGTCCCCGTTTTATCATATAATCGAGTATAGTGAGTTTGACATAGACCACGGCTCTTACTCGATTGGGACACAGCTGAAGGGTTTATACGTAGTACTATAATCTATAGTAAGGTTCTCGAATAAAGACTAGGTCGAAATTTGCACTCGAATCGGGTTACGATCCGGTACTGCGGGATTGGCTAGGTAACTGCCGGACTCTTGGATTCCTCCCTTGCCGATTGAGTCGAACCTAGAGAGACGGGCTTAAAAAGTATCATCAACGTGTACTGATAAGGAGAGAAAGTGTTTTGGCCTTAACGGGCCTTGGGCCGTTGGGCCGCACCTTAGTGGGCCTCGGGTGTTTAATGGACCGAAGTCGGACTTCGTATGAAACTAACTTTGAGACTTGGGCTTGGCCAAGTGCTTATAAGGCTTGAGGGTAAAATTGAAATTTGACCTAAGCTGATTTTCGAATTATGCCTTGGGAATTAATTTCGAAAATTAAATATAAATATGGAAATAATGTATTTGGAATATTATTTATTTAAAGGTGAAAATTTCGAAATTAATCTTGGATTAAGTTTCGAATTTTATGCCATATTTAAATATACTTAGTTTGACTTAGTATTTAAGTTAGTTGTCTAATTATGATAAGTTACTTATATGAATTTTGAATTAGATAAGGGAGATAAAGATATGGCAAAATCTCTCCACTTAAGGAGCAAAATCAAAAACCATATCTTTGAGATATCCTAGGGATTTCCAAATATATCATAGTATAAATAGGGCAGCCCTATTTCATAATTTAAAGTGGTCCATAACAAAGGCACAAAACACACACCGAACAAAAACACTCTTCTCTCACGCGACGGCTCGGTTCTCTCTAGCCATCTTTAGAGAACTGATTCCGTGGTACACTGCAAGGTCGACGTGACGATCTAGTGCCATCCACCACCATCGACGAAGTCTTGAAGAAAAGGACGAGGAGCTGCCACTCGCTTCAACTGGTAATTCTCTACGGGTTTGACCCGCCCTATTACATGTCTCTGTATTACTATTCTGATCCGAGCAACGAGGGCAATAAGGGAACCCAGAATCATAATCATAACGTGTTTAAATTGAAACGAGGCGCGTGTGAGACGATCGAGCGGGCGCTCGTGATCGGAGCGGGCGCTCGTGATCAGTGGTATCAGAGCGGGCCCTCGTGATCACAATCATAACGTGTTTAAATTGAAATGAGGCGCGTGGGAGACGACTGAAAAATCGACACGGTTCGACCGTCGTTGGGCTGCCGATGCGTTGTTTGCCAACCCACGGCCACCAACTCGTGCGGTACAGACCGACGATGAACCACGAACCGGACAGGGACCCGCACGACGGCGGGACCCGGGCAGCTGCACGTTGCGCGCGGGCTGCGTGCGCTGTAACGGCGGTACAACCGCGGGATTGGGCTGCTTTGAGCAGGCCCGATCAGTGCGCACAATGCGCGCTGTGCAAGACAGCCGCAGCGACTCGGCCGGAACGCTGCGGCGGCGATCTCTCCCGGCGAGGCGGTGACTCAGCACGAAGGGGCTGAGGCCACGAGGGAGTCGCGACAGTATTCTACCGCGAGCTGAACACGCGCACGTTGCGCGACGTGGCGTCGTCGGCGGTGGCGGCACCGGCTCCAGCCGGGACTCCACGCCGACGGCCTTCTCCGCCATGGCTCTCCGGCGTGTTTTGACGGCTGAGCAATTTGAGTCACGACAGCTTAGTTAGGGCTTCATGCTCAAAGCCTTACCGGGCCTTTTAATGGGCTTGGCCCGTTTAAGGCCTAATTTTCGTTTCTATTTAAAATCATGTAATTGTCAACGTCCTCGTTATGAATGTGACTTAAGGCGCACTTGAGGATTTAGTCTGGGTCATTTGTTAAGGGTCACGTCCCCCCGGGTTGTATTTGTTTATACTGCTTGTTCGGGACTTATGATCCCCCCGTGTTGTAATTTACCATTCTATTAGATTAGATTTAAATACGAAGACGAGGTCCCATTTGATGGAAGGCAAACCCCGGCGGTGACAAGGTGGTGGACGTTCGGTGACTTTGAGGCCGTTCGAGTGACGAAGGACGTTTGACGACTTCAAGACCCGTGCGACGACTCGTGGTCTCTCGAAGACGCATGTAATAGGGATAGGCTAGAAATAACCCGCTTGTGTTGTCTTGTAGTTTATTTTCCTAGGGTCAATTTACTACCTACGTGCGCGTTGGTTTTTGAAATGATATGCATGTTTTATGTGCTCTTATGTGAGATGGTTTATTCTTCCGTTTGACAAATACTAAGTGGGTAAAGGAATTGGATTCCTGTCTTCTATCATGCTTGAGATGTCTAGCATTGGGGAGTTTTGCGATTTGTTTCGAGTAAGTTGGCGTCGTATATCCCACCCCAGTGTTAGCGTCTCGGGTATGTCTTGGACGCCACTCGTCATACCAGTCCGGCCCCCACGAAGCGTATGGCAGCAAGGGGCGGTACATTCTGTGCGATTTGAGCATAAGTTGATAGGTCACACTTAGGCAGTTAAAACCAATAAGCAGGGTTAGCCGTGAGGGTCAATGTCTGAGACTAAGATAGTTGAAACTCTTATTGGATAAGTTCGCATTCGGCGTGACTTCGATAAGATTAGTGAGCCAAATATTGCGTTAAAGGCTGAGGCGAGTCTAGTCGAGCCGGGGACATCAACTCCACTATGAAACTTTCAACGAGGTTTCCAAAACTCTTCTCGGGAGGATAGTTTTTCGAGAAAAATAGTGGGAGTCAAGCGAAATGAAAAGTCCTTGTTTGCGCTTGATGAATGATAAGATAAACCTAATTAGATCTTTCTGCAGCTTTACGTTTCTTTATATTTACTGCGATGACGAACATAATTACTATGCTGCTTGAGAGAAACTGTTTGGTGGGACCAAACTACGTGGACTGGCTCCGTAACCTGAGGATAGTCCTAGGTATGGAGTCGCTAACTTATGTCCTCGATTCCCCCATACCGCAAGTCTCAGGGACTGATGCGAGTGACGAAGACCGGGCTGCGTATGCCAAATGGCAGATAGACGAGCCAAAGGTTAAGGGCTATATACTTCTTTCCATTAGAAATGAGTTGCAGCGCACTCACTCGGAAATGGAAGTGGGCGCCATTTTGCTTCATTTGAAGGAGCTTTTTGGCGAACATTCTAGGAGTGCTCGCTATTCCCTGACGGAGCAACTATTTCATTGCAAAATGGCTGAGGGTAGTGACGTCGGAGCGCACGTGCTCAAGATGATCGATTGGATCGAAAGACTCGAGGCATCGAACATTATCATGGATAACGAACTCCAAAACGATCTCATACTTCAATCGCTCCCACCTTCCTTCAATTCGTTCATCGTGAACTTTAATCTGAACAAGGTCGAGATGACATTGATTGGGTTGATGAACCAGTTGTCAGCAGCGCAGACTCAGATGAAGAAGGTGAAAGGAAAGGAAGTTGTTCTTGTCGCGAATGCTAAGACTCGAGGGTCGAGTACAAAGAAAAGTCGGACAAGCCCACTAAGCCCAAAGGACGAATTTCGATAGGCAAGGCCAAGAAGAACGTGTTCAAAGGCGCCAAGCCGACGCACAAGTGCCTTCACTGCAATGAGCTTGGCCATTAGAAGCGCGATTGCCCGAAGCTAGCCGCCTCAGGTAAAGAACTTTACGTTTGGAAACAAATTGTTCTATGACAGTATATTCCGCTTCATGAATCTTAGACTCGGGAGCTAGTGCTCACATCTGCGTTTCGAACCAGGGTCCGAAACAAAGTAGGAAGCCGGTGGATCGAGAGATCATGATCAACGTAGGAAGCGGACATAGTGTACCGGCGACCCACATTGGATCAATAACTCTTGTTTTATCTAGTAGACATAGTTTACTGCTTTTTGAATGTTTAGTTTTGCCCATGGGGCTTAAGAATATTGTTTCTATTCCCGTTTTGAGCGGAAATGGTTATGAGTTCCGTTTTAGTAATAATATGCAATATTTATTTTGGAAATAATTGCGTCGGAAGTGCAACTTTACTGAATGGGTTGTATTACCTAAATATCGAAGATAAAATAAAAACTGTGAATATAGTCACCAACAAACAAAAATTGGCGTCGAACTCGAGACTGCTGTGGCATCTTCGACTCGGTCACGCTGGAGAACAGAAGATTCTTGAGTTGGAGAAAACCGGCGTTATAAAGCCGATTGGGTCTGATCCCTATCCAACTTGTGAATCTTGTATCCTTGGAAAGATGACCAAGTCGCCCTTCATAGGGACTTTTACTAGAGCCGCAGAACTTCTCGGTTTGATCCACACGGATGTTTGCGGACCGTTCGGAGTAGCGGCTCGCGGTAACTGCCATTATTTTGTTACCTTCACTGATGATCACTCTCGCTTTGGCAAGGTGTACCTCATGAAGAATAAGTCTGCTACTTTTGAATGGTTCAAAGAGTACAAGGCTTTGGTGGAAAATCAGACTGTAAAGAGCATTAAAGCCGTTCGATCAGATCGAGGCGGTGAGTACATGAGCCTCGAGTTTGACGAGTTCTTGAAAGAGAACGGGATGATTTCATAGATGACACCGACCGGAACACCGCAGTTGAACGGTGTGCCCCAACGCAGAAATCGAACTCTGTTGGATAAGGTTCGATCTATGCTAAGCTATACAGACCTGCCCATATCGTTGTGGGGTCATGCCCTGTTGACAGCGGCACACATTCTGAATAGATGTCCTACAAAGTCCGTCGATCGTATTCCGTATCAGATATGGACAGGACGAAAACCGAGCTTGAATCACATTAGAATTTGGGGTTGCCCCGCGTTTGTGTAAAAGCTCAAGACAGATAAACTGGAATCGAAGGCTGTGAAAGGACGTTTTGTCGGGTATCCTGAGGATTCAATGGGATACTAGTTTTACTTCCACGACAATCAGAGAATCATTGTAGCCCTTCAGGCTCACTTTCTCGAAGAACATTTCCTTCGAGAAGGTGGAGCGGGTCGCGAAGTAACTCTTGGAGAGTATTCAGAAGCGCTTTCACAAACTCCAGTGTCGGGTGACACCGTAGAGCAGTTCGAGGCGCAACCTGACTTGCGCAGGTCGAGTAGAGTAGCTCGCCAGCATGAGAGATACGGGATGGTCCACATCGAGCACGAGGTTGCTGCGATGGAAGGGCACGTCGGAGACGATCCCACTACCTATGACCAGGCAATCAGGGATAAGGATTCGGAGAAATGGCTCATAGCTATGCAAGCCGAAATGGATTCTATGCACGAAAACCAAGTCTGGACTCTAGTAGACCTCCCAGATGGTTTCAGACCCATTGGGTGTAAATGGATCTACAAGAGAAAGATAGGATCTGACGGATTGGTTGATACATACAAAGCTTGGCTTTTGGCGAAAGGGTACAGTAAAAAAGAGGGCATTGACTATGAGGAGACCTTTTCGCCTGTTGTTATGATGAAGTCCATTCGAACATTGCTTGCGATAGCTGCGCACTATGACTATGAGATCTGGCAGATGGATGTGAAAACTGCGTTCCTAAATGGATACCTCAAGGAGAAAATATATATGGAGCAGCCCAAGGGTTTTACATCGCAAGGAGATGCTCATGAGGTGTGTAAACTGAACAAGTCCATTTATGGACTGAAACAAGCCGCCAGAAGCTGGAATCTTTGGTACGATGAAGTGGTCTAGGGCCATGGATTCTTAAAGAACGAAGACAAACATTGCGTCTACAAGAAAAGCAGTGGGGGCAAAATATCTTTCCTCGTATTGTACGTGGACGACATCCTTTTGATAGGAAATGATATTGGAATGCTCTCGATGGTGAAAGCGTGGCTTTCGACCAAATTCTCCATGAAAGACTTGGGAGAAGCTACCTACATCTTGGGGATTCGGCTATATAGAGATCGAGCGAATCGTATGTTAGGACTCTCCCAGACCCTTTACTTAGAGAAGGTCCTAAAGCGATATAATATGGACAACTCTAAGGGGTCCTGCCTATGCGGCATGGGATTCACCTTTCCAAGGCTATGAGCCCTCAAAGTGAGTTGGAGTGGAAAGAGATGAATGGAATCCCCTATGCATCCGTAGTGGGTAGCTTGATGTACGCGATGCATTGCACGCGATCTGACTTGGTGTACGCTGTGAGCGTAGTCAGTCAGTTTCAGGCTGACCCTAGTAAGGAATATTGGACAGCAGTCAAAACTATCCTCAAGTACGAAAGACGGACTAAGGATATGATGCTGGTCTACGGTAATGGAGAATTGAAAGTGGAAGGGTATACGGATTCGGATTTCCAGTCTGACGTGGACGACCGAAAATTCACTTCAGGATTGGTCTTTACGCTCAACGGTGGAGCGGTATCTTGGAAATGTTTCAAACAGAGCACTACTGCAAATTTCACCTTCGAAGCATAGTATATAGCGGCCTCAGAGGCAGCTAAGGAAGGTGTTTGGATGAGAAAGTTCTTGGAAGAACTTGGTGTCGTTCCTGTAGCAGATAGGCCATTGCCATTGTGGTGTGACAATACTGGCGCTATTGCTCAGGCGAAAGAACCGAGGTCTCACAGCAGGTCCAAACATATAGAAAGAAAGTACCACGTGTTACGTGGATTCGTTGAGAATGGCAACATAGCCGTGAAGAAGATTGCGACCGCGGAAAACGTGGCCGACTCGTTCACCAAGCCTCTATCACAGGCAGTGCTGGCTAGACATCTTGAAAAGATGGGTATTAGATACTGCAGCGCATGGCATTGAGTGCAAGTTGGAGATTGTTAGGAATATGCCCTCGAATGCTATACGAGGGTTAGATTGTATATGGCATTAGCTTATTTATCATTCGACCTTTTATGTAATAAGATATTTTTATGTGTTTATTGAAAGGCGTTGTTCGTTTATTGGATATAAGAGTACTTTACTAAGCATCCGGTAAAGCAATAAATGAACAAATCCAAATGCGAGTTGAGTCACTGTTCTTGATGGATACGAGAGAGGAAGGCACCAGTGAAATTTATAACAAGGACGAAAGGGCAATACACGATCGGTTCCCAGACGAGCACCTATACTCGATACAGGTGGTAAGTGACGACATCCCATGGTTTGCAGATTACGCTAACTATCTTGTTGCGAGGGTCCTACCAAAGGAGTACGCCAGTCAGCAAAAGAAGAAATTCTTTTCTGCTTTGAGGTACTACTTTTAAGAAGACCTATATCTTTTCAGGCGATGTGCAGACCATGTGATACGACGGTGCGTTGTTGCTCCAGAGACGACACAGATCCTTAGGCACTGCCACAACGGACCGACCGGAGGGCACTACGCAGCCAATAGAACCGCTCAGAAGGTGTTGCAAAGCAGATTCTACTGGCCCACGATCTACAAGGCCGCCCAAAGGTACGTTGACACTTGTGATCAGTGTCAACGCGCAGGTAATCTCTCGAAACACGACGAAATACCCCAGAACTTTATTATAGTATGTGAGACATTTGACGTATGGGGTATAGATTTCATGGGTCCATTTCCTAGCTCGTATAATAATAAGTACATTTTAGTTGTTGTCGATTATGTGTCCAAGTGGGCGGAGGCGCAGGCCTTACCCACCAACGACGCTGGGGTAGTCGTTAGATTTCTATGTGCACTATTTTCACGTTTTGGGGCGCCTAGATGCTTTATTAGCGATAGGGGTACACATTTCTGTAACACCCATTTTGCACGCACGTTAGAAAGTTAGGGTGTTATACACAGCCTATCCACCCCGTACCACCCCCAAGCTAGCGGTCAGATCGAAGTAGTAAATCGTGAGCTGAAATGCATCCTAGAAAAGACCATAGAAGGGAACCGTAGAGAGTGGGTAAATAAGTTGAATGATGCACTTTGGGCTTATAGAACTGCATATAAGACACCTATAGGCACTACAGTCTATGGGAAGGCGTGATACCTCCCGTAAAAATCGAGCATAAGGCCTATTGGGCGATCAAGTCCTTGAATCTTGATTTAGGAGACGCCAACGGAAAGCAGCAACTCCAAATCAAAGTTAGACGAGTGGCGGCTATCGGCTTACGATAACGCTCGCATGTATAAGGAATGCTCGAAAGCTTATCCTGACAAGAAAATTAGGCAGAGACGAGAGTTTCAGGAAGGAGACCAAGTCCTCCTATTTAACTCTCGACTTAGGCTCTTTCCTGGCAAACTCAGATCACGTTGGTCGGGACCGTTCACTGTTACCCGTGTTTTCCCTTATGGTACTGTTGAGATTTTAGGTATGGAGTAGGGTACTTTCAAGGTGAACGGCCACAGGTTGAAGCACTATCACGCAGGCGAAGAAGACGCGAGCGAAAAAGAAGTGCTATACCTGGACTTCCAGACTTGAGCGAACGAAAAGTCGTCCAGCTAAAGACGGTAAAATAAGCGATTCTTGGGAGGCAACCCATGTATTTTCATTTATATTTTAGGCATTAGCTAAGTTAAAAAAAAAAGAAAAAAGGGGGGCGTCACGACCAACGACTTAAGCGTCACGGCTGTGACAGCCCTCATTCGTGCACTGCCCGCAGTCACGACCAACGACTTAAGCCATCACGGCCGTGACGTCCATATCTCGCGACCCTTCGCACACTGTCGATTGTCACGGCCTGAGGCTTCAGCCATCACGGCCGTGACATAGACCAGAGGCACTCTTTGCCTCCAGTCACGGCCTGAGGCTTAAGCGTCACGGCCGTGACATATACGGGATTAAGTAATAAACAAAAAAAAAGAGAACTCGACGGTGTCACGGCCTGCGACGTACACATCATGGCCTTGAGCACCAACAGAGGCTCACACTGCCTCGTGTCACGGCCCGAGTCCTACACGTCACGGCCGTGACCATGTCGAATTTAACTTGAAAAACCATTTTGGCTCTCTCTCTCTCGCGCGATTCTTCTTTCTCTCCCAGCATCACCACCTTCGACCACCATCTCCGACCACCACCGACGACCTCCGCCTCGCGCCCTAACTCCGGCGATCGACTAACAACCAACATACCCTCCATTTAACTCGATTAAGATCAAAAGGCATGATTTTTATCCTATTTAGTTCGAATTCGGTAAATTCGTTCACCATTGCTAATTTTTGGGTATGAGGATGCTATTCTTCGTTTACTATGTGCCATATTTGCTAGAGATTTGCTTGATTACGTGAATTTGAGGTTGAATTCCAAAATTTCTATGAAGAACACTAATTTTGAATTTGGGGCTTCTTAAAATTGAGTCCAATTTCGTGTTCTTCATCCTCTTTTATGATGATATACATGCTAATAACACCTTGGGTATGCTTAATTTGTTGATTTGGTGCATTAATCTTGAATTTCGGGAATGACGAACCCTAGTTCTGAATTTGGGGATTATTGGAAAGTTTTATCGAAGTTTGTTGCTGTGGTTGTGTTAGCTAGCGTTGAACTATCTTATGAATCTTGTGGGTACTTTTGGTGCTCAAATTTTGGACTTGATATGCATACTTTCACTTGCACGTTATGTGTTCGACGAAAAGCCACATTGAACTTTTGTGTCTTATCTTGTCGTATGGTTAGTAAGCTTCTTTGAATTTAATTGCTATATTTTCTTGGAGCTCACGCCTTTCTTCTAGGTACTATGGGTAAAAGCCACTCCTCAGCTCAGCGTGACCCCGCCTCGCGCTCACCCGTTCGTCAAAGGCGACGTGGGCCCCCGCCGACACTGCTAGAAGCCATGAGTCAGTTCACAGACGACACCCAGACGGCCCGATAACTTGGTGTACGCTGTGAGCGTAGTCAGTCAGTTTCAGGCTGACCCTAGTAAGGAATATTGGACAGCAGTCAAAACTATCCTCAAGTACGAAAGACGGACTAAGGATATGATGCTGGTCTACGGTAATGGAGAATTGAAAGTGGAAGGGTATACGGATTCGGATTTCCAGTCTGACGTGGACGACCGAAATTCACTTCAGGATTGGTCTTTACGCTCAACGGTGGAGCGGTATCTTGGAAATGTTTCAAACAGAGCACTACTGCAAATTTCACCTTCGAAGCATAGTATATAGCGGCCTCAGAGGCAGCTAAGGAAGGTGTTTGGATGAGAAAGTTCTTGGAAGAACTTGGTGTCGTTCCTGTAGCAGATAGGCCATTGCCATTGTGGTGTGACAATACTGGCGCTATTGCTCAGGCGAAAGAACCGAGGTCTCACAGCAGGTCCAAACATATAGAAAGAAAGTACCACGTGTTACGTGGATTCGTTGAGAATGGCAACATAGCCGTGAAGAAGATTGCGACCGCGGAAAACGTGGCCGACTCGTTCACCAAGCCTCTATCACAGGCAGTGCTGGCTAGACATCTTGAAAAGATGGGTATTAGATACTGCAGCGCATGGCATTGAGTGCAAGTTGGAGATTGTTAGGAATATGCCCTCGAATGCTATACGAGGGTTAGATTGTATATGGCATTAGCTTATTTATCATTCGACCTTTTATGTAATAAGATATTTTTATGTGTTTATTGAAAGGCGTTGTTCGTTTATTGGATATAAGAGTACTTTACTAAGCATCCGGTAAAGCAATAAATGAACAAATCCAAATGCGAGTTGAGTCACTGTTCTTGATGGATACGAGAGAGGAAGGCACCAGTGAAATTTATAACAAGGACGAAAGGGCAATACACGATCGGTTCCCAGACGAGCACCTATACTCGATACAGGTGGTAAGTGACGACATCCCATGGTTTGCAGATTACGCTAACTATCTTGTTGCGAGGGTCCTACCAAAGGAGTACGCCAGTCAGCAAAAGAAGAAATTCTTTTCTGCTTTGAGGTACTACTTTTAAGAAGACCTATATCTTTTCAGGCGATGTGCAGACCATGTGATACGACGGTGCGTTGTTGCTCCAGAGACGACACAGATCCTTAGGCACTGCCACAACGGACCGACCGGAGGGCACTACGCAGCCAATAGAACCGCTCAGAAGGTGTTGCAAAGCAGATTCTACTGGCCCACGATCTACAAGGCCGCCCAAAGGTACGTTGACACTTGTGATCAGTGTCAACGCGCAGGTAATCTCTCGAAACACGACGAAATACCCCAGAACTTTATTATAGTATGTGAGACATTTGACGTATGGGGTATAGATTTCATGGGTCCATTTCCTAGCTCGTATAATAATAAGTACATTTTAGTTGTTGTCGATTATGTGTCCAAGTGGGCGGAGGCGCAGGCCTTACCCACCAACGACGTTGGGGTAGTCGTTAGATTTCTATGTGCACTATTTTCACGTTTTGGGGCGCCTAGATGCTTTATTAGCGATAGGGGTACACATTTATGTAACACCCATTTTGCACGCACGTTAGAAAGTTAGGGTGTTATACACAGCCTATCCACCCCGTACCACCCCCAAGCTAGCGGTCAGATCGAAGTAGTAAATCGTGAGCTGAAATGCATCCTAGAAAAGACCATAGAAGGGAACCGTAGAGAGTGGGTAAATAAGTTGAATGATGCACTTTGGGCTTATAGAACTGCATATAAGACACCTATAGGCACTACAGTCTATGGGAAGGCGTGATACCTCCCGTAAAAATCGAGCATAAGGCCTATTGGGCGATCAAGTCCTTGAATCTTGATTTAGGAGACGCCAACGGAAAGCAGCAACTCCAAATCAAAGTTAGACGAGTGGCGGCTATCGGCTTACGATAACGCTCGCATGTATAAGGAATGCTCGAAAGCTTATCCTGACAAGAAAATTAGGCAGAGACGAGAGTTTCAGGAAGGAGACCAAGTCCTCCTATTTAACTCTCGACTTAGGCTCTTTCCTGGCAAACTCAGATCACGTTGGTCGGGACCGTTCACTGTTACCCGTGTTTTCCCTTATGGTACTGTTGAGATTTTAGGTATGGAGTAGGGTACTTTCAAGGTGAACGGCCACAGGTTGAAGCACTATCACGCAGGCGAAGAAGACGCGAGCGAAAAAGAAGTGCTATACCTGGACTTCCAGACTTGAGCGAACGAAAAGTCGTCCAGCTAAAGACGGTAAAATAAGCGATTCTTGGGAGGCAACCCATGTATTTTCATTTATATTTTAGGCATTAGCTAAGTTAAAAAAAAAAGAAAAAAGGGGGGCGTCACGACCAACGACTTAAGCGTCACGGCTGTGACAGCCCTCATTCGCGCACTGCCCGCAGTCACGACCAACGACTTAAGCCATCACGGCCGTGACGTCCATATCTCGCGACCCTTCGCACACTGTCGATTGTCACGGCCTGAGGCTTCAGCCATCACGGCCGTGACATAGACCAGAGGCACTCTTTGCCTCCAGTCACGGCCTGAGGCTTAAGCGTCACGGCCGTGACATATACGGGATTAAGTAATAAAACAAAAAAAAAGAGAACTCGACGGTGTCACGGCCTGCGACGTACACATCATGGCCTTGAGCACCAACAGAGGCTCACACTGCCTCGTGTCACGGCCCGAGTCCTACACGTCACGGCCGTGACCATGTCGAATTTAACTTGAAAAACCATTTTGGCTCTCTCTCTCTCGCGCGATTCTTCTTTCTCTCCCAGCATCACCACCTTCGACCACCATCTCCGACCACCACCGACGACCTCCGCCTCGCGCCCTAACTCCGGCGATCGACTAACAACCAACATACCCTCCATTTAACTCGATTAAGATCAAAAGGCATGATTTTTATCCTATTTAGTTCGAATTCGGTAAATTCGTTCACCATTGCTAATTTTTGGGTATGAGGATGCTATTCTTCGTTTACTATGTGCCATATTTGCTAGAGATTTGCTTGATTACGTGAATTTGAGGTTGAATTTCAAAATTTCTATGAAGAACACTAATTTTGAATTTGGGGCTTCTTAAAATTGAGTCCAATTTCGTGTTCTTCATCCTCTTTTATGATGATATACATGCTAATAACACCTTGGGTATGCTTAATTTGTTGATTTGGTGCATTAATCTTGAATTTTGGGAATGACGAACCCTAGTTCTGAATTTGGGGATTATTGGAAAGTTTTATCGAAGTTTGTTGCTGTGATTGTGTTAGCTAGCGTTGAACTATCTTATGAATCTTGTGGGTACTTTTGGTGCTCAAATTTTGGACTTGATATGCATACTTTCACTTGCGCTATGTGTTCGACGAAAAGCCACATTGAACTTTTGTGTCTTATCTTGTCGTATGGTTGGTAAGCTTCTTTGAATTTAATTGCTATATTTTCTTGGAGCTCACGCCTTTCTTCTAGGTACTATGGGTAAAAGCCACTCCTCAGCTCAGCGTGACCCCGCCTCGCGCTCGCCCGTTCGTCAAAGGCGACGTGGGCCCCCGCCGACACTGCTAGAAGCCATGAGTCAGTTCACAGACGACACCCAGACGGCCCGATACAATAGGCTGAAGGCCATGGAGTTCATCCCCATGGACCAGATCGACCACGATACGCTGGCGAAGCATCACATCGACCAGCAAGTCGCCCAGTACCTTTCACTCAGCGGATGGGGCACATTCTTCCACATCGACGAACCGACGTACAAGGAACTCACCTTGAGGTTCCTTTCCACCTTCTCCCACGACGAATAAGGCACCAACAAGGTCAACTTTCGGGCATTCAACGAAGAACATATAGTGAAGTTCGATGACTTCTGCCATGCACTTGGAGTGCCAATACCATTTTTCGGGCCCGACGACCCATTCCCAGACCTGCACTACAAGGACTACTTTCAGCAATCGGGAGGTTGACAGGCTTCCTTGGCTGACATCGCGCGACCAGGCGAACCAGAATTAAGACCAAAGACTTCAAAGGCTTCTGCGCTCAGGAGCCCAGGACTGCGCTACATCCACCGCCTCCTGACGACCTCGCACACACCGAGGGGCGACTCGCACGGAGCAATCACGCTGCGCGACCTATTCTAACCTGGTTAAGATGCAGCGAGGCGAACGGGCCATTTGGGAATGGCGCTAGCCCATGCCTTCAGTACTCAGGCGGAAGCAAGGAGCCATGACAAGATCGCCGTGGGAGCTCTCATCACCAAACTCATCCGGGGACTACGCCTGTGGCCACAGAACGCGCCCGAGAAGGAGGTAGTCGGCGGGCGCAACCGCTTGAACGAGGAAATGCTGATAAAGATAAAGATGCTTGTGAAGGCGCCCACCTGGACGCACACGAATAAGGTGTACATCTGGCACGAGATGTATCGTGGCCAGACGGACCATGTCGCCGTCCCCGTCGACCAGCTCTACATCAAGGGTCCTTACCCGGTGGAGACTGTAACATTCCGTCCCATACCAGGCGTCACTGTAGCATTGATCCCTATCGGAACCAGTGGGGTTGGGCCCACCACACTACGCTGATAGTCTGGCCCCACTGTGTCACCATTTAACCTTTCAGCGTGCTTCGTCCTCGCTCACACGCACCTGCGCAAACTTCCCAGGGAGTCACCCATCCCAAGATTGCTTCAAGTCAAGCACGCTTAAGTTTGAATTTCTTTCGAATGGACTCCCAAAAAGGTAGGTCGACATTGGTGATATGAGTAGTACTATCAATTCTCTTATACGATTCTTAGCCTGACACGCTCATACATTGCCAGTCTCAGGATCCCCTCTCTCTCGGGTGTCGGATAGATTCGTTCATGTACACCTTTGCCTAGAAGCCTGCCAGGAGCCGCTCCTTGTCCGTGCAGCTCTCTGGCATCGGCGATCACTCCCCGCCCTCATCGGCCCTGGACGTCACAAGCCCACCAGCTTCCGCCTGGTTCGTCCTCGAACCAGCACCGTACTGCGAGAGGTTGTGCTCTGATACCACCTATAACACCCCGTCCCATGCCGGGCATCACTGTAGCACCGGTCCCTATCGGGACCAGTGAGGTTGGGCCCACCACACTCCGCTGTAGTCTGGCCCCATCACCATTTAACCTTTCAGCGTGCTTCGTCCTCGCTCACATGCACCCTGGGCAAACTTTCCAGGGGGTCACCCATCCCAAGATTTATTCAAGTCAAGCACGCTTAACTTTGAAGTTCTTTCGGATGGACTCCCATAAAGGTAGGTCGACCTTGGTGATATGAGTAGTACTATTAATTATCTTATACGATTCTTAGCCTGACACACCCATACATTTCTAGTCTCAGGATCCCCTCTCATTCGTGTGTCGGATCGGTTCATTCATGTACCCCTTTGCCTAGAAGCCTGCCAGGAGCCGCTCCTTGTGTTAGGAATATGCCCTCGAATGCTATACGAGGATTAGATTGTATAGGGCATTAGCTTTATCATTCGACCTTTTTTGTAGTTAGATATTTTTTATGTGTTTATTGAAAGGCGCTGTTCGTTTATTGGATATAAGAGTACTTTACTAAGCATCCGATAAAGTAATAAATGAACAAATCCGTTGTCGAGTTGAGTCACTATTCTCGATGTGTACGAGAGAGGAAGGCACCAGTGGACTCTTAACCTCGAGCATTAAAAGTCCGTAAGCCTTAGGCTCCAGTTGGGTGCTGAATAACCGATTACAGCTTATTTGTCGATGACCTATCGAGTGCCAATATCCCGCTTGGAAGCGGAGGTCATGACTTGTGATGCAAGTCGAATCAATTCATGGACACCGACTCACAGGTCGTAAGGTCGAACATGGCTTATTACTCAAGGAGTGTCAATGACCGACGACAACGCTATAGTAGTCTACGTAAAAAAGAACCTTAGACCGAAAGGGGCTTTGACGGAGTTCACTTCGAAGTCTCGACTGTCACTGGTTCCCCTCGACCCGATTTGCTATTGCATAGGCCAGCGGGCCAGATGCGGTCTTGATGACGATTTGTGATTGCCGAGCTTAGACCGCCGAGTACGGATTCACAGTCTTGCAAGTAATCGAGATAAGTGTCCTATGAGAACGGAGACGGGAAATTACGAAACTCTTGGCCAAGGTATTGAACTAATTCATGTTAGACATGGAGGGTAGTTTTGGTAATTTGCCTCGTCCCCGTTTTATCATAGAATCGAGTATAGTGAGTTTGACATAGACCACGGCTCTTACTCGATTGGGACACAGCTGAAGGGTTTATACGTAGTACTATAATCTATAGTAAGGTTCTCGAATAAAGACTAGGTCGAAATTTGCACTCGAATCGGGTTACGATCCGGTACTGCGGGATTGGCTAGGTAACTGCCGGACTCTTGGATTCCTCCCTTGCCGATTGAGTCGAACCTAGAGAGACGGGCTTAAAAAGTATCATCAACGTGTACTGATAAGGAGAGAAAGTGTTTTGGCCTTAACGGGCCTTGGGCCGTTGGGCCGCACCTTAGTGGGCCTCGGGTGTTTAATGGACCGAAGTCGGACTTCGTATGAAACTAACTTTGAGACTTGGGCTTGGCCAAGTGCTTATAAGGCTTGAGGGTAAAATTGAAATTTGACCTAAGCTGATTTTCGAATTATGCCTTGGGAATTAATTTCGAAAATTAAATATAAATATGGAAATAATGTATTTGGAATATTATTTATTTAAAGGTGAAAATTTCGAAATTAATCTTGGATTAAGTTTCGAATTTTATGCCATATTTAAATATACTTAGTTTGACTTAGTATTTAAGTTAGTTGTCTAATTATGATAAGTTACTTATATGAATTTTGAGTTAGATAAGGGAGATAAAGATATGGCAAAATCTCTCCACTTAAGGAGCAAAATCAAAAACCATATCTTTGAGATATCCTAGGGATTTCCAAATATATCATAGTATAAATAGGGCAGCCCTATTTCATAATTTAAAGTGGTCCATAACAAAGGCACAAAACACACACCGAACAAAAACACTCTTCTCTCACGCGACGGCTCGGTTCTCTCTAGCCATCTTTAGAGAACTGATTCCGTGGTACACTGCAAGGTCGACGTGACGATCTAGTGCCATCCACCACCATCGACGAAGTCTTGAAGAAAAGGACGAGGAGCTGCCACTCGCTTCAACTGGTAATTCTCTACGGGTTTGACCCGCCCTATTACATGTCTCTGTATTACTATTCTGATCCGAGCAACGAGGGCAATAAGGGAACCCAGAATCATAATCATAACGTGTTTAAATTGAAACGAGGCGCGTGTGAGACGATCGAGCGGGCGCTCGTGATCGGAGCGGGCGCTCGTGATCAGTGGTATCAGAGCGGGCCCTCGTGATCACAATCATAACGTGTTTAAATTGAAATGAGGCGCGTGGGAGACGACTGAAAAATCGACACGGTTCGACCGTCGTTGGGCTGCCGATGCGTTGTTTGCCAACCCACGGCCACCAACTCGTGCGGTACAGACCGACGATGAACCACGAACCGGACAGGGACCCGCACGACGGCGGGACCCGGGCAGCTGCACGTTGCGCGCGGGCTGCGTGCGCTGTAACGGCGGTACAACCGCGGGATTGGGCTGCTTTGAGCAGGCCCGATCAGCCTCGAACCTTGGGTCTGACGCCAGCCATGGTGGCTTAGGCGCCATCCTCGGGCAGCGCCGCCGCAAGGTGCGGCGGCCCGGCTGAGATCGTCCGCGGCTTTGGCCACGGACTGCGATGGTGCGCACAATGCACGCTGTGCAAGACAGCCGGAGCGACTCGGCCGGAACGCTGCGGCGGCGATCTCTCCCGGCGAGGCGGTGACTCAGCACGAGGGGCTGAGGCCACGAGGGAGTCGCGACAGTATTCTACCGCGAGCTGAACACGCGCACGTTGCGCGACGTGGCGTCGTCGGCGGTGGCGGCACCGGCTCCAACCGGGACTCCACGCCGACGGCCTTCTCCGCCATGGCTCTCCGGCGTGTTTTGACGGCTGAGCAATTTGAGTCACGACAGCTTAGTTAGGGCTTCATGCTCAAAGCCTTACCGGGCCTTTTAATGGGCTTGGCCCGTTTAAGGCCTAATTTTCGTTTCTATTTAAAATCATGTAATTGTCAACGTCCTCGTTATGAATGTGACTTAAGGCGCACTTGAGGATTTAGTCTGGGTCATTTGTTAAGGGTCACGTCCCCCCGGGTTGTATTTGTTTATACTGCTTGTTCGGGACTTATGATCCCCCCGTGTTGTAATTTACCATTCTATTAGATTAGATTTAAATACGAAGACGAGGTCCCATTTGATGGAAGGCAAACCCCGGCGGTGACAAGGTGGTGGACGTTCGGTGACTTTGAGGCCGTTCGAGTGACGAAGGACGTTTGACGACTTCAAGACCCGTGCGACGACTCGTGGTCTCTCGAAGACGCATGTAATAGGGATAGGCTAGAAATAACCCGCTTGTGTTGTCTTGTAGTTTTTTTCCTAGGGTCAATTTACTACCTACGTGCGCGTTGGTTTTTGAAATGATATGCATGTTTTATGTGCTCTTATGTGAGATGGTTTATTCTTCCGTTTGACAAATACTAAGTGGGTAAAGGAATTGGATTCCTGTCTTCTATCATGCTTGAGATGTCTAGCATTGGGGAGTTTTGCGATTTGTTTCGAGTAAGTTGGTGTCGTATATCCCACCCCAGTGTTAGCGTCTCGGGTATGTCTTGGACGCCACTCGTCATACCAGTCCGGCCCCCACGAAGCGTATGGCAGCAAGGGGCGGTACATTCTGTGCGATTTGAGCATAAGTTGATAGGTCACACTTAGGCAGTTAAAACCAATAAGCAGGGTTAGCCGTGACGGTCAATGTCTGAGACTAAGATAGTTGAAACTCTTATTGGATAAGTTCGCATTCGGCGTGACTTCGATAAGATTAGATGAGCCAAATATTGCGTTAAAGGCTGAGGCGAGTCTAGTCGAGCCGGGGACATCAACTCCACTATGAAACTTTCAACGAGGATTCCAAAACTCTTCTCGGGAGGATAGTTTTTCGAGAAAAATAGTGGGAGTCAAGCGAAATGAAAAGTCCTTGTTTGCGCTTGATGAATGATAAGATAAACCTAATTAGATCTTTATTTTCTGCAGCTTTACGTTTCTTTATATTTACTGCGATGACGAACATAATTACTATGCTGCTTGAGAGAAACTGTTTGGTGGGACCAAACTACGTGGACTGGCTCCGTAACCTGAGGATAGTCCTAGGTATGGAGTCGCTAACTTATGTCCTCGATTCCCCCCATACCGCAAGTCTCAGGGACTGATGCGAGTGACGAAGACCGGGCTGCGTATGCCAAATGGCAGATAGACGAGCCAAAGGTTAAGGCTATATACTTCTTTCCATGAGAAATGAGTTGCAGCGCACTCACTCGGAAATGGAAGTGGGCGCCATTTTGCTTCAATTGAAGGAGCTTTTTGGCGAACATTCTAGGAGTGCTCGCTATTCCCTGACGGAGCAACTATTTCATTGCAAAATGGCTGAGGGTAGTGACGTCGGAGCGCACGTGCTCAAGATGATCGATTGGATCGAAAGACTCGAGGCACCGAACATTATCATGGATAACGAACTCCAAAACGATCTCATACTTCAATCGCTCCCACCTTCCTTCAATTCGTTCATCGTGAACTTTAATCTGAACAAGGTCGAGATGACATTGATTGGGTTGATGAACCAGTTGTCAGCAGCGCAGACTCAGATGAAGAAGGTGAAAGGAAAGGAAGTTGTTCTTGTCGCGAATGCTAAGACTCGAGGGTCGAGTACAAAGAAAAAGTCGGACAAGCCCACTAAGCCCAAAGGACGAATTTCGATAGGCAAGGCCAAGAAGAACGTGTTCAAAGGCGCCAAGCCGACGCACAAGTGCCTTCACTGCAATGAGCTTGGCCATTAGAAGCGCGATTGCCCGAAGCTAGCCGCCTCAGGTAAAGAACTTTACGTTTGGAAACAAATTGTTCTATGACAGTATATTCCGCTTCATGAATCTTAGACTCGGGAGCTAGTGCTCACATCTGCGTTTCGAACCAGGGTCCGAAACGAAGTAGGAAGCCGGTGGATCGAGAGATCATGATCAACGTAGGAAGCGGACATAGTGTACCGGCGACCCACATTGGATCAAGAACTCTTGTTTTATCTACTAGACATAGTTTACTGCTTTTGAATGTTTAGTTTTGCCCATGGGGCTTAAGAATATTGTTTCTATTCCCGTTTTGAGCGGAAATGGTTATGAGTTCCGTTTTAGTAATAATATGCAATATTTATTTTGGAAATAATTGCGTCGGAAGTGCAACTTTACTGAATGGGTTGTATTACCTAAATATCGAAGATAAAATAAAAACTGTGAATATAGTCACCAACAAACAAAAATTGGCGTCGAACTCGAGATTGCTGTGGCATCTTCGACTCGGTCACGCTGGAGAACAGAAGATTCTTGAGTTGGAGAAAACCGGCGTTATAAAGCCGATTGGGTCTGATCCCTATCCAACTTGTGAATCTTGTATCCTTGGAAAGATGACCAAGTCGCCCTTCATAAGGACTTTTACTAGAGCCGCAGAACTTCTCGGTTTGATCCACACGGATGTTTGCGGACCGTTCGGAGTAGCGGCTCGCGGTAACTGCCATTATTTTGTTACCTTCACTGATGATCACTCTCGCTTTGGCAAGGTGTACCTCATGAAGAATAAGTCTGCTACTTTTGAATGGTTCAAAGAGTACAAGGCTTTGGTGGAAAATCAGACTGTAAAGAGCATTAAAGCCGTTCGATCAGATCGAGGCGGTGAGTACATGAGCCTCGAGTTTGACGAGTTCTTGAAAGAGAACGGGATGATTTCATAGATGACACCGACCGGAACACCGCAGTTGAACGGTGTGCCCCAACGCAGAAATCGAACTCTGTTGGATAAGGTTCGATCTATGCTAAGCTATACAGACCTGCCCATATCGTTGTGGGGTCATGCCCTGTTGACAGCGGCACACATTCTGAATAGATGTCCTACAAAGTCCGTCGATCGTATTCCGTATCAGATATGGACAGGACGAAAACCGAGCTTGAATCACATTAGAATTTGGGGTTGCCCCGCGTTTGTGTAAAAGCTCAAGACAGATAAACTGGAATCGAAGGCTGTGAAAGGACGTTTTGTCGGGTATCCTGAGGATTCAATGGGATACTAGTTTTACTTCCACGACAATCAGAGAATCATTGTAGCCCTTCAGGCTCACTTTCTCGAAGAACATTTCCTTCGAGAAGGTGGAGCGGGTCGCGAAGTAACTCTTGGAGAGTATTCAGAAGCGCTTTCACAAACTCCAGTGTCGGGTGACACCGTAGAGCAGTTCGAGGCGCAACCTGACTTGCGCAGGTCGGGTAGAGTAGCTCGCCAGCATGAGAGATACGGGATGGTCCACATCGAGCACGAGGTTGCTGCGATGGAAGGGCACGTCGGAGACGATCCCACTACCTATGACCAGGCAATCAGGGATAAGGATTCGGAGAAATGGCTCATAGCTATGCAAGCCGAAATGGATTCTATGCACGAAAACCAAGTCTGGACTCTAGTAGACCTCCCAGATGGTTTCAGACCCATTGGGTGTAAATGGATCTACATGAGAAAGATAGGATCTGACGGATTGGTTGATACATACAAAGCTTGGCTTTTGGCGAAAGGGTACAGTAAAAAAGAGGGCATTGACTATGAGGAGACCTTTTCGCCTGTTGTTATGATGAAGTCCATTCGAACATTGCTTGCGATAGCTGCGCACTATGACTATGAGATCTGGCAGATGGATGTGAAAACTGCGTTCCTAAATGGATACCTCAAGGAGAAAATATATATGGAGCAGCCCAAGGGTTTTACATCGCAAGGAGATGCTCATGAGGTGTGTAAACTGAACAAGTCCATTTATGGACTGAAACAAGCCGCCAGAAGCTGGAATCTTTGGTACGATGAAGTGGTCTAGGGCCATGGATTCTTAAAGAACGAAGACAAACATTGCGTCTACAAGAAAAGCAGTGGGGGCAAAATATCTTTCCTCGTATTGTACGTGGACGACATCCTTTTGATAGGAAATGATATTGGAATGCTCTCGATGGTGAAAGCGTGGCTTTCGACCAAATTCTCCATGAAAGACTTGGGAGAAGCTACCTACATCTTGGGGATTCGGCTATATAGAGATCGAGCGAATCGTATGTTAGGACTCTCCCAGGCCCTTTACTTAGAGAAGGTCCTAAAGCGATATAATATGGACAACTCTAAGGGGTCCTGCCTATGCGGCATGGGATTCACCTTTCCAAGGCTATGAGCCCTCAAAGTGAGTTGGAGTGGAAAGAGATGAATGGAATCCCCTATGCATCCGCAGTGGGTAGCTTGATGTACGCGATGCATTGCACGCGATCTGACTTGGTGTACGCTGTGAGCGTAGTCAGTCAGTTTCAGGCTGACCCTAGTAAGGAATATTGGACAGCAGTCAAAACTATCCTCAAGTACGAAAGACGGACTAAGGATATGATGCTGGTCTACGGTAATGGAGAATTGAAAGTGGAAGGGTATACGGATTCGGATTTCCAGTCTGACGTGGACGACCGAAAATTCACTTCAGGATTGGTCTTTACGCTCAACGGTGGAGCGGTATCTTGGAAATGTTTCAAACAGAGCACTACTGCAAATTTCACCTTCGAAGCATAGTATATAGCGGCCTCAGAGGCAGCTAAGGAAGGTGTTTGGATGAGAAAGTTCTTGGAAGAACTTGGTGTCGTTCCTGTAGCAGATAGGCCATTGCCATTGTGGTGTGACAATACTGGCGCTATTGCTCAGGCGAAAGAACCGAGGTCTCACAGCAGGTCCAAACATATAGAAAGAAAGTACCACGTGTTACGTGGATTCGTTGAGAATGGCAACATAGCCGTGAAGAAGATTGCGACCGCGGAAAACGTGGCCGACTCGTTCACCAAGCCTCTATCACAGGCAGTGCTGGCTAGACATCTTGAAAAGATGGGTATTAGATACTGCAGCGCATGGCATTGAGTGCAAGTTGGAGATTGTTAGGAATATGCCCTCGAATGCTATACGAGGGTTAGATTGTATATGGCATTAGCTTATTTATCATTCGACCTTTTATGTAATAAGATATTTTTATGTGTTTATTGAAAGGCGTTGTTCGTTTATTGGATATAAGAGTACTTTACTAAGCATCCGGTAAAGCAATAAATGAACAAATCCAAATGCGAGTTGAGTCACTGTTCTTGATGGATACGAGAGAGGAAGGCACCAGTGGACTCTTAACCTCGAGCATTAAAAGTCCGTAAGCCTTAGGCTCCAGTTGGGTGCTGGATAACCGATTACGGCTTATTTGTCGATGACCTATCGAGTGCCGATATCCCGCTTGGAAGCGGAGGTCATGACTTGTGATGCGAGTCGAATCAAGGGATTGAATCGTTTCATGGACACTGACTCACAGGTCGTACGATCGAACATGGCCTATTACTCAAGGAGTGTCAATGACCGACGACAAGTAATCGAGATAAATGTCCTATGAGGACGGCGACGGGAAATTATGAAATCCTTGCCAAGGTATTGAACTAACTCATGTTAGACATGGAGGGTAGTTTTGGTAATTTGCCTCGTCCCCGTTTTATCATAGAATCGAGTATAGTGAGTTTGACATAGACCATGCCTCTCACTCAATTGGGACACAGCTGAAGGGTTTATATGTAGTACTATAATCTATAGTAAGGTTCTCGAATAAAGACTGGGTTGAAATTTGCACTCGAATCGGGTTACGGTCCGGTACTGCGGACCGTACTATAGTGAGTATAGTGAGTATGACATAGACCATGTCTTTCACTCAATTGGGACACAGCTGAAGGGTTTGTATGTAGTACTATAATCTATAGTAAGGTTCTCGAATAAAGACTGGGTTGAAATTTGCACTCGAATCGGGTTACGGTCCGGTACTGCGGGATTGGCTAGGTAACTGCCGGACTCTTGGATTCCTCCCTTGCCGATTGAGTCGAACCTAGAGAGTCGGGCTTAAAAAAGATCATCAACGTGTATTGATAAGGAGAGAAAGTGTTTTGGGCCTTAACGGGCCTTGGGCCGTTGGGCCGCGCCTTAGTGGGCCTCGGGCCGTTTAATGGACCGAAGTCGGACTTCGTATGAAACTATTTTTGAGTCTTGGGCTTGGCCAAGTGCTTAAAAGGCTTGAGGGTAAAATTGAAATTTGACCCTAAGCTGATTTTCGAATTATGCCTTGGTAATTAATTTCGGAAATTAATTATAAATATGGAAATAATTGATTTGGAATATTATTTTAAGGTGAAAATTTCGAATAATCTTGGATTAAGTTTCGAATTTATGCCATATTTAAATATATTTAGTTTGACTGAGTATTTAAGTTAGTTGTTTAATTATGGTAAGTAGCCTTATATGAATTTTGAATTAAATAAGGGAGAGAATATGGCAAAATCTCTCCACTTAAGGAGCAAAATCAAAAACCATATCTTTGAGATATCCTAGGGATTTCCAAATATATCATAGTATAATAAGGGCAGCCCTATTTCATAATTTAAAGTGAAAATTTCGTCCATAAGAAAGGCACAAAACACACACCGAACAAAACACTCTTCTCTCACGCGACGGCTCGGTTCTCTCTAGCCATCTTTAGAGAATGATTCCGTGGTACACTGTGGGTCGGCGTGACGAACTAGTGCCATCCACCACCATCGACGAAGTCTTGAAGGAAAAGACGAGGAGCTGCCACTCGCTTCAACTGGTAATTCTCTACGGGTTTGACCCGCCCTATACATGTCTCTATGTTACTATTCTGATCCGAGCAACAAGGGCAATAAGGAAACCCGGAAAATTTTTGTTCCGCACCGTACCCAGGGACGTGGTGTCTCCGAGAGACATCGGGTAACCCAACACCTTGTCCGTGCACCTCTCTGGCACCGGCGATTCCCCGCCCTCATTGGCCCCGGGCGTCACAGAGACAGACACGACTGCCGAACCTTTCTATTCCTCAGGATACCACCAGGGCGAGTCATCCGGCGTCGCCCCATACGCGTCGACAGAGGACCTCGAAGCACTGCACTAGGAGATGACATGCATGAACGCCGACGCGCTGCAACGCGACGTAGAAGCCCGAAGCTACAATTAAGAGACTCGGCACCGCAAGAAGAGTACGAGCACAGGAACGAGGAAGCCCAGTGCCGCTACCGCGAGGAGCAAGCATGCTACGAACAGGCCCTTCAAGTAATGGACACCGCGGTTAAGCTCACACAGCAGTCGCTGTCATTCCTCCGCCCGAGACCACCCTCGCCGCCACCACCACCCCCTGAGTGACATTTCCCTTTTCTCTACCTTTCTTTTCTCTCCTTAGACATTTCGTTGGTCGAGTAGTCGTTGTGTTTGTTTTGTTTATGACCATGATGTTTATGACTATGTCTACATTTTTTTATCTATGACTATTTCTTTCTACGTTTAATATTTCCTTTAGTAAGGCCATGCTACGTGTTAGGTCTTCGTTTGTCAACTCAATAGGCATGAATTCTAAGAAAATCGTATAGAAGAACTTTGAATTTGATCGAAAACCTTCACTTGAAGAACACGAGATAGAAATCCTTTAGTGTGAGAAGCTTTTGCTGTTTCTCTCTCTAGAATTGAATTCGCAGCCTTTCGGATTGATTCTCTCAATTTCTGTATTAAGCTCAATGTTTGTACAACTATTTATACCAAACAGACTTGGTATAAATATCAAACTAGTCCTAATCTTAGGGCTACTATACATAAAACCCCTGATTACAAGGACAATTGATGAAATCAAGCACAATTAAATTGGTACTCTACATTCTCCCCCTTTGTGCTTGATGCTCCATTTGTCGTGGTCATGCATAGTACGACCTGCGCAAGCCCAGCGCATGCTCATAGTTCCTGAGTATTTCCCTCATCTTCAGGCGCTCCTCGATGTCATCTAGCAATTCCATCAGGAGCGGCTGTTCTCTCACGAACCGATGAATTCTCAACATCGTCTCTCGGTTGATTTTTTCCAACCTTTGCTCTATATTCCTCCTAATGACCTTGAGCGTTCCGCCGCAAAACTTATGAATCTCAGTCTTCAGCATCAACCTAGTCTTCTTGGTGATTGGATTGTGGTAGGTGATGCCTAGGACTGAGCTGATGTGCACATGATAACTTGGAAGCCCTTCGATCTCAGGTCCTTTGTTGAGTGGTGTGATCATGTTGACCTTCTTCATGTTGCTCTCTAGAGCCATCTGAAGGTCATGCGCAGCGAAGTACTTGACTTGGCGCATCATGAACCGTAGAGCCTCTCAAGACCTTCTTTCTTGACGAGGCCTTGAGGACCTTTCTACTTCTCCACGTACAGCTGATAGAGGTTGTATACCTCGTCGGCAGGGTGGTACGGTAGGTCGCTCTTGCTTAATTCCCTTGGGTTCTGTCCACTCGCTCGATAACGTAGGTTGGGGTTGGAAGACCCCCTTTGGCACAGTAGACACTTAGCAGCTGGCAGATAGAAGATAGACTCTGATAATGTGTAGCGCCCCGTTTCCTATTACCTTTTTACGCAGCTATAAAATATTCATATTCACGATTTCCATGACTACTTCCTTTAACAAAAGACGGGTAAGTACATCTGGTCTAGTTCCTTTCACAGTAATATACATATATGTACCTATAATATGAGTCACAAAATGCAACAGTCTAAGTCCATTTTTATTCTATATGCTAACGATGAACCAGAGGGGAGCAGGAGGAGAGCGTAGTCGGCCAACATTGAATCCATGCTCTATGAAGATGCTTTCTACACAGCCTGTTAATTATCTACACAACTGTGAAGACAACGATTCAGAGTATGATCGCAACATGTTAACTAATAACAAGTAACAATAAAATAAATAGTAGTCTACCCCTTTCTATCAATATCGTAACCATGCCATTTCAAATCGCATAATCATCATTCATATAACGGTCATTTATAGGATCCGTAGATCACATGCCATTCTATATGTCCATTTATTTTGATACTCCCGCTATAGACTAGCTAGACTGTACTGTACGCCCAGTCGGCGCCCATGCATGGGACTCTGTAACCAGTAATCCCCCTATTTGTAGGGATACGTGTTGCCTGTACAGGACTCTGTAAAATCCCCCGATTTGTAGGGATATATGCCGTAGCATCCGTATCATACCATCTGTAGTCGTAGCAGTCATAACGGTTTCTCCCTTATTTTATGTGTATGCAATGCTATATAAAATACCTTATATGACATGTAAATCATACAAAAGCACTTTACGGTCACATTATTCACATCGATCCATGAATAGCATATAAAGCACACATTTGTCAATTAATCCACATAAGTCATGTAAACACATAAAGCACATATTCGTCTATTTTCTTCGTCGCTTAATCGACATTGCCTTTGCCTTTATCAGACTCCTGACCTATACAATTATTTTATCCGTAAATATGAAATCCTATAATGACATGCGTGCGTGATATGCATGCTTTATTATGCATGATCATTTCTACCCATAGCCTTGACTTTCTGTTTATTAATTATAACATATTAAACTCTTGGCTTAACAAGTTATATTTTTGATATATTGAAATTTGCATTAAAAATTAGTAACTATACCATAGCGAAAATATCATTGAAAACCCTAATTCTTATTGTATTGAAAACCCTAATTCTACATATATATACATATTGTTCTATTATATAAGTGTTTTATTTTTTTTGATGATGTCGGTTTTCTCAAAGCCTAAAGAAATCTCTTTATCGAGATTTATATCCTATGTTTAGTTATTAATTTAAATCCTATTATAGGATTTCGAAGTGCAAACATACATAAGGGATATCGACATGTATCATAAGGTGCAACATATATATATGATTGATACCACTGTTGGGGTGGGCCCGATTAATCGACGCCGGCCCCCGAACAGCGCAACGTGGCTATAGCGGAAGCGCGGTTTGTACCGAGCGGCGTAGGGTGGCGAATTTTCGATTTTTAATATCTAAATTTAACCTACGCCATCGGCTTCTCCGAGGGTCTGAGATGCTGCCCTAAGCTCGGGAGATCACGGTTAATTCGAATTATCAAAATTCGAATTTATTCCAATTTATTTGAATTAATAATTTAGATCCAAATTAATCGAACAAAGCGGCAACCAGACGTTTTTCGATTATTTGGAGACCGGAATGACTTTTGATCAATACCAAACTTTCCAGAATAATTCTACACTTCCTAACGTTCGCAACGATAGGTCTCTCGAATTATTCCGACATCGTTTGATATTTTTCTCAAAATCAAATCTGTGGTTCGAAATTATTAATTCGAGTAAAACGGCAGTCTGCCGTCTTTTGACTATTTGTCGATCGGAAATGTGTCAGGAAAGATTTCGAAACAATTCTTCGCAATTCTTCTCATTTTATTTCAAGATTTCTTTCGAGATTCTATCACTGTATTTCTCAATCTCGAGACTTCATTTCGAGATTTACTTAATTGATCTCGATATCAAAACTCAAAATCATGACTTGACATTATCTGAATGAATTTCTAAATCTCGATACTAAATCTCGAAATCTATACTTATTAAAATCTTAGTAGTACATGTCGAGGTCTTCAAGTATAACACATGTCGAAATCTTTAAATATCATTTGTAATTGTGCTTGATTTCATTAGTTGTCTTTGTAATTAGGGACTTTATTTGTATTAGTCTTTAGATTAAGGACTAGCTTGATATTTATACCAAGCTTGTTTGGTATAAATACTTGTAAATGAATTGAGCTGAATAGAGAAAGTTTAGAGAATTGATCCGAAGGGCTTGCAATTCGATTTCTAGAGAGAGAAACAACAGTAACTTTCTCACTCTAATTGAATTCTCTCTCGTGTTCTTAACTTGAGTTTTTCGATCGAATTCAATTGATTATCTAAACGATCGAATTACTATGGATTCTAGGCTAGGATCGTAGAGTTGTTAATCTGAGGACCTAACAATTGGTATCACAGCAGATTCGTTCTGTTTGAATCGTAAATTGTTAGAATTGGATCGAAATTTATTTCGAACACTGTTCCATCGAAGAAACAGATTTGGCGCGAAAAGTTTTTCGATCCAATAGCTTAATTCTGTGCTTAATTGACTTGAATTTGATGTTTCAGTGCTAGATTAAGTGATAAATGATCATTGCGTCTAGATCAGTAGCAGTTTGATCTTCGAATTTTGATTAATTTGATTCTGAAATTTTACTGTTGACGAAGAACATGAAGAACACGTTCTGATTTTGATCAAATTCGATATATTTTGCTTCATAACGTGTTTAATTGCTTGTTCGTGCGTGATTAGTACTTGATTGCGAGCAATTACCTCAAACTTCACTATCTGATTATTTCTTTTTGCTCGAATCTGTGTTATTCGTATTCTGTGAATTTTTCTCGATTGCTCAAATTTTTCTCTCTAGGTTTGCGATCGGATTAGTTTCTCGATCGATAAACTTAGCGCGAGAATTTTCTCGATCAGAATACAAAGTCAGCGCTAGAATCGTCATCAGCAGAAACGATTTTATTTAGAAATATTTCTCGAGCGTTATCAAAAACTTTTTCGAGTGAGACCAATTTTGACCTTGCATGCATAATAACTCCACTCGAAAAACTTTTCAGTCAAACCTTTTAACGTTGGACCAGGCAAAAGTGATTTATACGCGAGAAACTTTCTAGTCCACGGTTGTCGAGAAACTTACTAACGTACTGTTTCTTTACGATCGAAATAAATTCACGATCAGGAAACTTTTATCGACTGAACAGTTTTGGGCAATTTATTTCGCTCGTAAAATATTTCGCTGACAAAATTTCTCGCACAAGAAAAGTAAATACATTCTATATCGACGAAATTAATTTCGATCATACTTTAAAGATTGAATCGAAAATAATTCTCGAACTAATCTTCGAATCAACGCTACTAACAAATTTCGTCACTGGTGAAGCACTTTACATCGTCTTCAACTCTCAAAAAATCAATGAAGATCCTTCAACAACTCGACTACTACAATACAAAACATGGATGCATACTCACTCGGAAATGACAATCGTCCGCCGATCTTGCAAAGAGGCGAATACACAGTGTGGAGTAGCCGCTTCCTGAATTTCATAGCTCTAAAGGATCAAGCCGAAAATCTACTGCAGTCCCTTGAAGAGGGACCGACACAGTTCTGGGTTCATGTACCCGGGGACGAATCAGCTACTCCAGTAATTCCAGCTTCTAGGCGACTAAAGGAGCCTAGAGAATACTCTCTGGAGGAAAGAGCCTCGAGCTAAGGCTGATCTAGTAGCCATGAATACCCTTATGCAGGGCATCCCCAATGATATATACAGACAAATAGACAGCCTTACATCGGCTAAGGGGATGTGGGATGAGTTTGCATAGGATGATGCAAAGGACGAAAAGTTGGCATAAAGGCCAAGAAGGTGAACATTCTCACTGCTTACGACTCCTTCAAAGGAAAGTCGGAGGAGAGTCTATACGAAATCTACCAAAGATACCTCACTCTTCTCAATGAGATGAGGAAGATTTGATCAAACTCATTACTAGGGAGCCGGTTATGCAAACTTCGTACCCATTCTTCTGTGAAAGATCTCCATGATTTAATCAGCGCAATGCCACTCAGCCAAAAGTCCTTCGCCTGTTGGCAAGATACGAAGATGTGCTGGTCATCCTCAATGCCAAAAAGGCATGAGCGACATACCAAGGATTGACTGCAACCTTCGAAACAAATTTACTGCTGAAGCCAGGGATCCCGTGCATAGCCTCAAGCAAAATTCTTCACACGTGGTGCAACCGAGCTATTCCCAGAAAATCCCACGAACCTGGGCGTGATCTCGATGAAGCACAATCTTGGTTAGCCAAGCTCCTACATAACCAGTAAGCTGATTTGACGGTGAACAAGCCCGACTTGTGTAGTTCCAATAATTTCCAGTTTCTCCTTACGAAACTTTATATATGGATCACCATAAAACCTGTGAACCTCCAAGTAACTCCATCAGTAGATACATATGCATCAATGATGGTCTGAAAACGAGCGTAATGAAATATGCAGCTCGTGCTTCAACATCATAATCAAGCCCCACCCCCTGAGTTCATTTCGATTCCACACAGATGCCATCTAGGTTGAACCTTTTTCGAATAAACTCAAATCTCATTTTCTACTTTTGTCTCAATAAGGAAAATAATATCAGCATGCTACGAGCGGATGATATTTCCGAGTTCATGAATTGTCGAGTTGTAATACCCGAGTCCCGTAAGAGCCGGCCAATAAATATGCATACATGTTACATGACTTACGTGACTGCATGGAACATGTGCTATGATTTTATGTGTCGACGTGATTATATATTAGACGTTATTTAATTACGTGCTATGAAGGATTCTGACTTAGGGAAAATAATTAGCATTACAGGGGTAGGCACCGAATTTAGACAAGAGGGTAATTGAAGTAATAAGTATCCAAATAAAATACGCGTTGCGAGAATTAAGTAATTGGATAAAGTGAATTCGATTCAGTGATTTTCAAAAGGATATATCGATTTGTGTAGAGGAAATTTCGAAAGAGCTAAATGAGATCTCGATGCATTAGAGTTCGAAAGATTAATTATCGAAAGATGAGAATCTCGAAGTTAAAGAATTCGAAAGAAGGATATTGTAAATAAAGAGAATGTCGAAGCCTTAATTAGCTAGGGTTTCTATGTGTTTTGAAACCTAGTGTGGGAGGAAAATAAAGTAATAATATAATAATGCCTATTAGTTAGAATAAGATAAGGGTTAATAGGACTTCCATGTCATTTGATGACTTCCACACGTCAGCTTAGGAATAAGGTGACAACAAAGCAAGTAGTTTCAATTGATATGTTGGTATAGAGAAAATCGATGGAAATACACATTTTTTTTAGAAATTAGACCAATCACAAATTAGGAGAGTATAACTTTTGATACAAATTGGACAATAGGGTAATTAGGTAGGCTAGAATTGAATAATTACTTAGGCCAATTTAAGATAAATTGTAATGATAGAATTACTTGAGGTAGAAGAAATCTACGTCATTATGATTCCCCTCAGTACTAGTACTAACAACTTAAGGCTTATCTCAATCTCTAATAATAAGAACTCATGCTTGAAGAAACCTTAAAGAAGAGAAACAATTCAAGCGGAAAAAAGTAAAACGATCTAACAACCAATGACCGAAGTTTGGGAAAGGTATACCTCCTTACTCTGCGTTTGTCCATGTATAAAATTCATGGATTTAATGTTTCTAGGTATAATAATTACAAGAAAAAAATTAGGAGGTATTGTTTTCCTAGATTAGCATAGTTTAAGGAGAATTACTATTTTTATACGAAGTAGGTAATCTGAGGGTTTCGAATTCTAACATGACTGATATGGAGTTAAGTATGCTATGATTGGAAAGATTCATATGCTAGGGATCATTGTTAAGATGAAGTAAGCTGCTTGATAGGACTTCAAAACTTGGTTAGTTTGTGGACAGATTTCGAGGTTAAGAAAAGTAAGAATTCGAAATAAAGCTCGATCCTATCTCATATATATATCGAAATTTTATATAATACATCAAGAAGTATTCTGAAATGTCGAGACATATTTATTGAAGTTTTGCATCTAATAGTTGTTATAACTTAAAATATATATCTCGACATTCAAGTGTAATATCGAGATTTATGTCTAACCAAGCTCGAGTTTTGTGCAAGCTATATCGAAATCTTGTTGTATAGTTTAAATATCGAAATGTGTAGAGATGAAATATCGAAGTCCATGTTAGTTCGAGATCTTTTGTCGACATTTCACCGACTTCGTATATCAATGTCTCGAAAATTATTTTACTACCAATCTCGAGAACTTATAACTATATCGATATTGTACATTACTTAGTATAAAACTCGAAATCTTTGTGTAATGTCAAGACACATATTTCATGAAACATGTCGAAATCTATTCTGAAAATTTTATTTCCCAGTTTAGGGTAAGTTTAAATTTTAGGGTTTCAAAATATAGAAGTCGAAACTAGGTTTTCAAATTAAGCCATTTTGGTAAAACTGTAATTAGACTAACAAACCCTAATTTTATATGTTAATATTTAGGGTTTGAAGGTTAGCAACTTACTGATAGCTAAGGATACCAGGTAAGTGGAAGTCCCATTTACAACACATAACTATATGGGCATGAAAATTATATGTTATGTGTTCTATGATTTTATGTGACTTCCTACGTGAATTATTTGCGTTATATGTCACGCATGATTTAATTACATGATATTATGGCACGACACACATATCATGACATGAGCATGTGCACGCACGTTAGAACAAAAGGCATGATATGATAGCGTGCATAATATACGATCGCCTGAGAGCGATAAGATTCGCCGATATGGGCGTCTGATGTCGACTCACAGTTGAGTCACGGCTCTCTCATGCTACATGGTGACGTCGTATGCGCGCTACCGTCAAGACATGAATGCAAGGCAAGACATGATTTAGGCTAATGCCTCATGGCTGGTCGTCAACCTGGAGGGTGCGAGCTGAGGGTGTAAGCGACACCGAGGTACCTCGGGTGTTGACTACCTCAGATTAGGCTACCAGTGTGAAGCGTCTGCGTGGGTATGAAACACATTGGGACAGAAAGGCGCCCTATGGTTAGCCTCCCTTGAGTGGGTATTGCCACTTATATTTATTTATCCTAGTGGATTCGAGCTCCATGATGGTGCATAGCAAGATAGCCGAGGGCCCTGCATGACAAGACAAGACAAGGAAAAATATGAGGTCAGGGAGCATTGGCGCGGATGCCTTTGCGAATTTAGGATACGTGCATGGCATGCATGGCTTTCACTTACTGCTGAGCACTAGAAATTATGATGGTCCAGGATACAAGTATGGTTTGTGTTAAGTGATCTAGGGTTAGTTGGAGAATTTTGGTTCGATCGAGATAAGGTGATAGGGTTAGTGTGAACATGAGTAGCTGATATTAACGGATTGGTTTATGGGTGGCATCAGATGAGCTGTAGGAATAATGTCCATAATTAGGACAGAAGAAGATTGGTCAACTGATGGGGTAAATGTAGGCGCACGTCAGGAGAAAGCGCTGAAGAAAGTCCAAGATGCCATGAAGTTGCTTGCGGACTCCGCAAGCTAGTTGATCAAGGCGATGAGCCATCGTCCCCCAAGGATGACGCCTAGCATCCTCGGGGACCCTGATTCTCTAGATTTTATGTTGAAGACTTTAATGCTTTGTTATGCTACTATATGTTTCTCGACTTACTTGTTTTAACGTGCTTGTTTAAATCGTCGGCTTACAGGGGAAACAACGTTAAGTACGCAAAGCTCGCATGCAACATATTTACTTGGATCTTGGAATCAACCACCCATCACAACTTCAAGTGTGGGGAGGAGGACTTAACATTCATGCTTCAACCTCGTCACACTTCGTCATCATGCTCACCTAGTATAACCAGGGGAGTTCACGCTTTTCAATAATTTTCCACTCCTTTTGTGCTTATAATTTTCCGTTGGGGACAACGTTTTCCTCAAGTGTGGGGAGGGGGATTTGCGTGAACAGAATTTTTTTTTTGTTTCAAATGTGCGTGATCCGTTGAGAAAATGCATGTTCTTTTAATGTTTGGCATAATTAGTTGTTCATTATCTTAAAAATAGAATGCATGCCAATGTCGAAAAGCGTAGCCCGGCCGTTGTTTAAAATATATATCTCCTTTAGATAATCTGGCGTTAAGAACTCCTCCATCGATAATCTCTCACCCCAAAGGGACTGAGAGAAGAGGGGCTTAGCGACACGAGAAGAGGAGCTTAGATACGTGGAAAAGATGTTAAGAACCCTTCCTTCGATAATCTCTCATGCTAAAAAAAATAGTCAGAGAGAAGAAGGGCTTACCATAGGTAAAAAAAATATAGAAAAAAAAAGTCCAAGACGGCAAGAGCTAACCACGACGTATGCTGCGCGTTATCGAATAGTGGCACGACACCGACATGACCACTTTGATATTTTCGATTCAAGTTTACTCTCCATTATAGTCAGTTGAGCCTACTATAACCCGAAAAGACCTTCTGATTCACGCCTTATCACCGAGAGTAGTAGATGTATGATCCACTTGCGGTTTATAGTAGGGACTAGACTATTGCATGAATTGAGGGAATTCACCGACATTTAGCCTATACCCCGAGTTATTCGAGTGAATTCCTGCATAGTACGGATCTTGATTAATATTGCTAAAGAAGTTCCTGTTGTTTCGAGTAGTCATTGTGCCATGTTTCGAATTTCTTGATTAATTCTGTTTCATGTTTTTCTATTTGAACGATGATGTGCAAAGGACATGTATTACATGTTTTGATTTGTTAGCCTAAATTGCTTGAGGACAAGCAAAAGCTCAAGTGTGGGGAGGTTTGATAAACGCATTTTCATTCATTTATCTCCATCATTTTCATGTTGAATATTTAGTTTATGTGAGTTGTCTCGTGCATTTAGTCTTAAATTTTTACATATTTTGATGTCAAAGATATATAAGGTGATTTTTGAGACGAACCGCGTAAACAAGGAGCAGAAATTACAATTTTTCAATCAACACGGCCTTCAACATGGCCATGTCTAGCAGAAGGAAGGAGAACTCTAGCTTCGGCCTCCCAACACGGCCTTTAACACGACCATGTTTGTCCGCAGAAAAGAAAACACACTTGTAGCCCTTTAACACGGTCGGACACATGGCCGTGTTGACCAACAGTGTTGGGCCTTAAACCCTGAGCCCGAAGGATACATGGCCGTGTTTGAAGCCATGTTCACCCTGTTTTCTACTTAAGCCGCAATTTGAAGCCCTAAGAGCATCTAAGCCGTCACAACTCATTTCTAATCACCAAAAACACCTCAAGGACGACTCAAGAACCCTAGAGATCAATCTCAAATGATCTCTAGGTGCTAAAGTGAAGATTTGAAGCTCATTTACACCGGAGGATCGAACAAAGTACGAGGGATAAGCTTGAGCTCGCTAAATAGGGAAGAATCTATGTATTTCTCTGCTTTGTTTCGTATACATTTCGTGGCTTCTCCCTTCACTATGAGTAGCTAATCATTTTGTGTGTTTGGGATGAGAAGAATGCTAGATAGCGTCGTAGTTTGGACATAAAATACTCGTGAACACATGATATGGCTTTGTATCGTTTATGACAGCTTTTATTCGATTCAATATGTCTATGTATTGTTTTGAGAATCACATTTGGCATGTCTATGTGTTGGTGTGATGTTTAGTAGACCGTTAAGGGTGAAAGCTAAATGACGGTTCGTTCTATCGTAAACGTTAGGCGTCGACTATAGGGCGAAAGCAAATAGTCGACCCTCAATTTAGATAATCTACTATATATTCTCGTTACCATTTAGGGCGAAAGCTAAGTTGGAAACGAGTAGGAATTATTGTGACATAGTCCTTAATCATGTGGTAACGGTAGTTACGACTTCATCGACGATATCTAGCGGGATTCGAAATCCCAAGCACATTCCTTTTATTCAAAATTACTCTTAAATCTTTAGTTGTGTTTTGATCATTTTTCTGTGTTATTTAAGTTGTTGTGACTTAGTTCAAATATAAAAATCTCAATCATTCGTTAGGCTAGATATTGAATTGATAGGTTGTTACTAGTAATCAAGATTATTCCTCGTGTCGATACTCGGATACTCGCTATAGCTATTTTACAAACGATAGGTACACTGCCTATCGCGTGTGGTGATAGTTATAACATATTCGTTTTAATTATTACTTGACGTACTTGCACGAACTTTTATTTAATATATTAACGTACACGCACGCGATCAAGTTTTGGGAACACGGATACCTCGCTCAAGAAGCTGGAGCAACAGGTGGGCCAGATGGCAAAACAATTGGCGAGGCCTACTCAGAGATCGCTCCCAAGCTACACCGAGCCAAACCCAAAGGAGTACTGCAAGGCGATGACTTTGAGGAATGGACGAGAACTGCAAAAAGTGCCCGCCAAGAAGAAGGCGAAGGAGAAAACCACTTTCGAGAGCCACGATGAGCCCGAAGTGGAGGAAATCAGAGGCGACAATGTCGAAAAGGCCGAAGCTGAGAAGGAGGCGGTTGAGCCTAAAAAGGAAAAGGAGAAGGAGATCCAGCGGCCACCAGTGAAGCCACACCAGCCGAAGATTCCTTACCCGACTAGATTGAAGAAAGACAAATACGAAGCGCAGTTCGGTAAATTTATGAGTATGTGTAAGGAATTATATATTAACCTACCGTTTGTTGAAGCCATTACGCAGATGCGCAGCTTCGTCAAGTTCCTGAAGGACCCGCTGACGAACAGAAGAAAGATCGAACACGACTCCACCGTATGCCTGCGAGGAGAGTGTTCGACGATACTCCAAAGCAAGATCTCGAAGAAGCTTAAGGACCCGGGGAGTTCACTATTCCCTGTCTTATAGAAGATTTAGTGATTGAGCGTGCGTTAGCTAATCTAGGCGCTAGTATTAATCTCATGCCATATTCTATGTTTAAGCGTTTAGGACTAGGCGAACCACGTCCCACTAGGATGAGCCTTCAATTAGCTGATAGATCATTAAAGTATCCTCGAGGCATTATCGAGGATGTCCTAGTTAAGGTCGATAAATTTGTTATCCCTGCCGATTTTGTTATTCTAGACATGGAGAAATATGAAAATGTCCCCTTGATCTTGGTAGACCATTCTTGGCGACGGGAGAGACTATTATAGATGTTAGAAATGGGACATTAACCATGACAGTAGACGGCGAAAAAGTCATGTTTAATATGGCTGATTCGATGGAAAAGAGTGACGAGCAGGATGATAAATGTTATTTCTTAGACGTCTTTGAGCACGACTTTCTCTTTTCTGTACAAGGCCTATCACAGGTCAGCGAGTAGGACTGCATATATTATGGCAATCAATGAGTGTGGGGAGGAGGTCGACGAGCCTATCATAGCCATCGATGAGAGCAGCGAAGAGGACAAGGAAAAGAGCTCAGTCGAGGAGCCACCGGTCCTGGAATTGAAGCCGTTGCCCGACCATCTCGAGTATGCATTTCTTGGTAGCAACGGAGGGCTACCAGTTATCATCTTATCGAGCCTCGACGACGGACAGAAGGGGCGCTCTTGGGCGTGTTGAAAGAGCACAAAAACCTTGGCGTGGAAGATATCCAACATAAGGGGTATCAACCTGAGCTACTGTACGCACAAGATCCTCATGGAGGACGATTCCGGTCAGTCAACGTCAAAGGCAGCTCAATCCCAACTTGAAGGACGTCGTCAAGAAGGAGGTGATAAAATTGCTAGACGCGAGGATGATCTATCCCATTTCAGACAGCGCATTGATCAGCCCGGTCCAAGTGGTGCCAAAGAATGGAGGCATGACGGTCGTCACCAACGACAAGAACGAGTTGATTCCAACGAGGACCGTGATTGGATGGCGCGTCTGCATCAACTATAGGATGTTGAACGATGCCACGAGAAAGGATCACTTTCCTTTACCGTTTATTGATCAGATGTTAGAAAAGTTAGCCGGTCACTCATTTTGCTATTTTCTTCATGATTTGTCAGGTTACCTGCAGATCCCCATAGCACCCGAGGACCAGGAGAAGACCATATTAACGTGCCCGTTCGGGACGTTCGCGTACCGAATGATGCCATTCGGTCTTTGCAATGCCCCAGCCACCTTCCAGCGATGAAAAGTGCCATTTTATGGTTCGAGAGGGCATAGTTTTGGGCCATAAGATATCCTCTAAGGGAATCGAAGTGGACCAGGCTAAGTTAGAGACTATAGAAAAATTGCCTGTCCCCTCGAACGTGAGATCGATTAGGAGTTTTCTAGCGCATGCTGGTAGGTTCATTAGGATTTTTCTAAGATTGCTCGACCCATGTCTAGATTACTTGAGAAAGATGCTCCTTTTGAGTTTAACGATGAGTGCTTGCATGCTTTCAATTTACTTAAGGAGCGACTTATCCAAGCACCTATCATGGTAGCCCCTGATTGGGAGCTTCCCGTTGAACTAATGTGTGATGCTAGTGATTATGCAGTTGGAGCCGTGTTAGGACAGCGCAAGAACAACCATTTCAGGCCGATTTACTACGCGAGTAAGATGCTAGACGCAGCCCAAGCCCATTACACGACCACTGAAAAGGAGTTGTTAGCTGTCGTGTTCGCTTCCGACAAGTTCAGGTCATATCTTATCTTATCTAAAGTTATTGTGTTTACTGACCACTCGGCTCTTAAGTACTTGTTAGCAAAGCCGGATGCAAAGCCTCGACTGATTCGATGGATCCTGCTCCTTCAAGAATTCGATATAGAGATCCGGGACAAGAAGGGTGCAGAGAATCTGGCGGCGGACCACCTTCCTCGACTAGAGGAGTCCGAAATTTATAACAAGGACGAAAGGGCGATACACGATCGGTTCCCAGACGAGCACCTATACTCCATACTGGTGGTAAGTGACGACATCCCATGGTTTGCAGATTACGCTAATTATCTTGTTGCGAAGGTCCTACCAAAGGAGTACGCCAGTCAGCAAAAGAAGAAATTCTTTTCTGATTTGAGGTACTACTTTTAAGAAGACCTATATCTTTTCAGGCGATGTGCAGACCAGGTGATACGACGGTGCGTTGCTGCTCCAGAGACGACACAGATCCTTAGGCACTGCCACAACGGACGGACCGGAGGGCACTACGCAGCCAATAGAACCGCTCAGAAGGTGTTGCAAAGCGGGTTCTACTGGCCCATGATCTACATCGCCGCTCAAAGGTACGTTGACACTTGTGATCAGCGTCAACGCGCAGGTAATCTCTCGAAATGCGACGAAATACCCCAGAACTTTATTCTAGTATGTGAGATATTTGACGTATGGGGTACATATTTCATGGGTCAATTTCCTAGCTCGTATAATAATAAGTACATTTTAGTTGTTGTCGATTATGTGTCCAAGTGGGCCGAGGCACAAGCCTTGCCCACGAACGACGCTAGGGTAGTCGTTAGATTTCTATGTGCACTATTTTCACGTTTTGGGGCGCCTAGATGCTTTATTAGCGATAGGGGTACACATTTCTGTAACACCCATTTTGCACGCACGTTAGAAAGTTAGGGTGTTATACACAGCCTATCCACCCCGTACCACCCCCAAGCTAGCGGTCAGATCGAAGTAGTAAATCGTGAGCTGAAATGCATCCTAGAAAAGACCATAGAAGGGAACCGTAGGGAGTGGGTAAATAAGTTGAATAATGCACTTTGAGCTTATAGAACTGCATATAAGACACCTATAGGCACTACACCGTACCGATTAGTCTATGGGAAGGCATGCTACCTCCCGTAGAAATCGACAATAAGGCCTATTGGGCGATCAAGTCCTTGAATCTTGATTTAGGAGACGCCAGCGGAAAGCAGCAACTCCAAATCAATGAGTTAGACGAGTGGAGGCTATCGGCTTACGATAACGCTCGCATGTATAAGGAATGCTCGAATGCTTATCCTGACAAGAAAATTAGGCAGAGACGAGAGTTTCAGAAAGGAGACCAAGTCCTCCTATTTAACTATCGACTTAGGCTCTTTCCTGGCAAACTCAGATCACGTTGGTCGGGACCGTTCACCGTTATCCGTGTTTTCCCTTATGGTACTGTTGAGATTTTAGGTATGGAGTAGGGTACTTTCAAGGTGAACGGCCACAGGTTGAAGCACTATCACGCAGGCGAAGAAGACGCGAGCGAAAAAGAAGTGCTATACCTGGACTTCCAGACTTGAGTGAACGAAAAGACGTCCAGCTAAAGACATAAGCGCTTCTTGGGAGGCAACCCATGTATTTTCATTTACGTTTTAGGCATTAGCTAAGTTCAAAAAAAAAGAAAAAAGGGGGGCGTCACGACCAACGGCTTAAGCGTCACGGCTGTGACAGCCCTCATTCGCGCACTGCCCGCAGTCACGAGCAACGGCTTAAGCCATCACGGCCGTGACGTCCATATCTCGCGACCTTCGCACACTGTCGATTGTCATGGCCTGAGGCTTCAGCCATCACGGCCGTGACATAGACCAGAGGCACTCTTTGCCTCCAGTCACGGCCTGAGGCTTAAGCGTCACGGCCGTGACATATACGGGATTTAGTAATAAAACAAAAAAAAAAGAGAATTCGATGGTGTCACGGCCTGCGACGTACACGGCATGGCCGTGAGCACCAACAGAGGCTCACACTGCCTCATGTCACGGCTCGAGTCCTACACATCACGGTCGTGACCATGTCGAATTTAACTTGAAGAACCATTTTGGCTCTCCCTCTCTCTCGCGATTCTTCTTCCTCTCCCACCATCACCACCTTCGACCACCACCGACGACCTCCGCCTTGCGCCCTAACTCCGGCGATCGACTAACAACCAACATACCCTCCATTTAACTCGATTAAGATCAAAAGGCATGATTTTTATCCTATTTAGTTCAAATTCGGTAAATTCCTTCACCATTGCTAATTTTTGGGTATGAGGATGCTATTCTTCGTTTACTATGTTCCATATTTGCTAGAGATTTGCTTGATTACGTGAATTTGAGGTTGAATTTCGAAATTTCTATGAAGAACACTAATTTTGAATTTGGGGCTTCTTAAAATTAAGTCCAATTTCGTGTTCTTCATCCTCTTTTATGATGATATACATGCTAATAACACCCTGGGTATGCTTAATTTGTTGATTTGGTGCATTAATCTTGAATTTTGGGAATGACGAACCCTAGTTCTGAATTTGGGGATTATTGGAAAGTTTTATCGAAAGTTGTTGCTGTGATTGTGTTAGCTAGCGTTGAACTATCTTATGAATCTTGTGGGTACGTTTGGTGCTCAAATTTGGACTTGATATGCATACTTTGACTTGCACGTTATGTGTTCGACGAAAAGCCACATTGAACTTTTATGTCTTATCTTGTCGTATGGTTGGTAAGCTTCTTTGAATTTAATTGCTATATTTTCTTGGAGCTCACGCCTTTCTTCTAGGTACTATGGGTAAAAGCCACTCCTCAGCTCAGCGTGACCCCGCCTCACGCTCGCCCGTTCGTCAAAGGCGACGTGGGCCCCCGCCGACACTGCTAGAAGCCATGAGTCAGTTCACAGACGACACCCAGACGGCCCGATACAATAGGATGAAGGCCATGGAGTTCATCCCCATGGACCAGATCGACCACGATACGCTGGCGAAGCACCACATCGACCAGCAAGTCGCCCAGTACCTTTCACTCAGCGGATGGGGCACATTCTTCCACATCGACGAACCGACGTACAAGGAACTCACCTTGAGGTTCCTTTCCACCTTCTCCCACGAGGAATACGGCACCAACAAGGTCAACTTTCTGGCATTCAATGAAGAACATATAGTAAAGGTCGATGACTTCTGCCATGCACTTGGAGTGCCAATACCATTTTTCGGGCACGACGGCCCATTCCCAGACCTGCACTACACGGACTACTTTCAGCAATCAAGAGGTCGACAGGCTTCCTGGGCTGACATCGCGCGACCAGGCGACCCAAAATTAAGCCCGAAGACTTCAAAGGCGTCTGCGCTCAGGAGCCCAGGACTGCGCTACATCCACCGCCTCCTGACGACCTCGCTCACACCGAGGGGCGACTCACATGGAGCAATCATGCCCCGCGACCTATTCTAACCTGGTTAAGATGCAGCGAGGCGAACGGGTCCATTTGGGAATGGCGCTAGCCTATGCCTTCAGTACTCAGGCGGAAGCAAGGAGCCATGACAAGATCGCCGTGGGAGCTCTCATCACCAAACTCATCCGAGGACTACGCCTGTGGCCACAGAACGCGCTCGGGATGGAGGTAGTCGGTGGGTGCAACCGCTTGAACGAGGAAATGCTGATAAAGATAAAGATGCTCGTGAAGATACAGATGCTCGTGGGTTCACCATATTTAAATATACTTAGTTTGACTTAGTATTTGAGTTAGTTGTCTAATTATGGTAAGTATCTTTATATGAATTTTGAATTAAATAAGGGAGAGAAAGATATGGCAAAATCTCTCCACTTAAGGAGCAAAATCAAAAACCATATCTTTGAGATATCCTAGGGATTTCCAAATATATCATAGTATAAATAGGGCAGCCCTATTTCATAATTTAAAGTGAAAATTTCGTCCATAACAAAGGCACAAAACACACACCGAACAAAAATACTCTTCTCCCACGTGACGGCTCGGTTCTCTCTAGCCATCTTTAGAGAACTGATTCCATGGTACACTGCGGGTCGGCGTGACGAACTAGTGCCATCCACCACCATCGACGTAGTCTTGAAAGAAAAGACGAGGAGCTGCCACTCGCTTCAACTGGTAATTCTCTACGGGTTTGACCCGCCCTATACATGTCTATGTTACTATTCTGATCCGAGCAACTAGGGAAATAAGGGAACTCGGAAATTTTTGTTCCGCACCGTACCCAGGGACGTGGCGTCTCCGAAAGACATCGGGTAACCCAATACCTTGTCCGTGCACCTCTCTGGCACCGGCGATTCCCCGCCCTCATCGGCCCCGGGCGTCACAGAGACAGACACGACCGCCGAACCTTCCTATTCCTCGGGATACCACAAGGGCGAGTCATCCTGCGTCGCCCCATACGCGTCGACAGAGGTCCTCGAAGCACTGCACTAGGAGATGACACGCATGAACACCGACGCGCTGCAACGCGACGTAGAACCCCGAAGCTACAATTAAGAGACTCGGCGCCGACAAGAAGAGTACGAGCACAGGAACGAGGAAGCCCAGCGCCCTACCGCGAGGAGCAAGCATGCTACGAATAGGCCCTTCAAGCAATGGATGCCGCGGTTAAGCTCACACAGCAGTCGCTGTCATTCCTCCGCCCGAGACCACCCTCGCCGCCACCACCACCCCTGAGTGACATTTCCCTTTTCTCTACCTTTCTTTTCTCTCCTTAGGCATTTCGTTGGTCGAGTAGTCGTTGTGTTTATTTTGTTTATGACGTTGATGTTTATGACTATTTCTACATTTTTTTTTATCTATGACTGTTTCTTTCTACGTTTAATATTTCCTTTAGTAAGGCCAGGCTACGTGTTAGGTCTTCGTTTGAACTTTGAATTTTGATCGAAAACCTTCACTTGAAGAACGCGAGATAGAAATCCTTTAGTGTGAGAAGCTTTTGCTGTTTCTCTCTCCAGAATTGAATTCGACAGCCTTTCGTATTGATTCTCTCAATTTCTGTATTAAGCTCAATGTTTGTACAACTATTTATACCAAACAGACTTGGTATAAATATCAAACTAGTCCTAATCTAAGGACTACTATACATAAAACCCCTGATTACAAGGACAATTGATGAAATCAAGCACAATTAAATTGGTACTCTACATTCTCCCCCTTTGTGCTTGATTTCCCTTTCGCTCCATTTGTTGTGGTCGTGCATAGTACGATCTGCGCAAGCCCAGCACATGCTCATAGTTCCTGAGTATTTCCCTCAGCTTCAGGCGCTCCTCGATGTCATCTAGCAATTCCATCAGGAGCGGCTGTTCTCTCATGAACCGATGAATTCTCAACATCGTCTCTCGGTTGATTTCTTCCAACCTTTGCTCTATATTCCTCCTGATGACCTTGAGCATTCCGTCGCAAAACTTATGAATCTCAGTCTTCAGCACAACCTAGTCTTCTTGGTGATTGGATTGTGGTAGGTGATACCTAGGACTGAGCTGATGTGCACATGATTGCTTGGAAGCCCTTTGATCTCAGGTCCTTTGTTGAGTGGTGCGATCATGTTGACCTTCTTCATGTTGCTCTCTAGAGCCATCTGAAGGTCACGCGCAGCGAAGTACTTGACTTGGCGCATCATTAACCGTAGAGCCCCTCAAGACCTTCTTTCTTGACGAGGCCTTGAGGACCTTTGTACTTCTCCACGTACAGCTGATAGAGGTTGTATACCTCGTCGACAGGGAGGTACGGTAGGTCGCTCTTGCTTAATTCCTCTTGGGTTCTGTCCACTCGCTCGATAACGTAGGTTGGGGTTGGAAGACCCCCTTTGGCACAGTAGACACTTAGCAGCTAGCAGATAGAAGATAGACTCTGATAATGTGTAGCGCCCCGTTTCCTATTACCTTTTTATGCAGCTATAAAATATTCATATTCGCGATTTCCATGACTACTTCCTTTAACAAAAACGGGTACGTACATCTGGTCTAGTTCCTTTCACAGTAATGTACATATATGTGCCTATCATATGAGTCACAAAATGCAACAGTCTAAGTCCATTTTTATTCTATATGCTAACGATGAACCAGAGGGGAGCAGGAGGAGAGCGTAGTCGGCCAACCTTGAATCCATGCTCTATGAAGATGCTTTCTACACAGCCTGCTAATTATCTACACAACTGTGAAGACCACGATTCAGAGTATGCTCGCAACATGTTAACTAATAACAAGTAACAATAAAATAAATAGTAGTCTATCCCTTTCTATTAATATCGTAACCATGCCATTTCAAATCGCATAATCATCATTCATATAACGGTCATTTATAGGATCCGTAGATCACATGCCATTCTATATGTCCATTTATTTTGATACTCCCGTTATAGACTAGCTAGACTGTACTGTACGCCCAGTCGGCGCCAATGCATGAGACTCTGTAACCATGTCGTAATCCCCATTTGTAGGGATACGTGTTGCCTGTACAGGACTCTGTAAAATTCCCCGATTTGTAGGGATATAAGCCGTAGCATCCGTATCATACCATCTGTAGCCGTAGCAGTCATAACGGTTTCTCCCTTATTTTATGTGTATGCAATGCTATATAAAATACCTTATATGACATGTAAATCGTACAAAAGCACTTTACGGTCACATAATTCACATCGATCCATGAATAGCATATAAAGCACATATTAGTCAATTAATCCACATAAGTCATGTAAACACATAAGGCACATAAGGTACATGTCGCAATCATACTCACAAGTTTCGTCTATTTTCTTCGTTCGCTTAATCGACCTTGCCTTTGTCTTTATCAGACTCCTGACCTATACAATTATTTTATCCGTAAAATCCAATAATGACAGGCGTGCGTGATATGCATGCTTTATTATGCATGATCATTTCTACCCATAGCCTTGCCTTTCTGTTTATTAATTATAACATATTAAACTCTTGGCTTAACAAGTTATATTTTTTATTAATATTGAAATTTGCATTAAAAATTAGTAATTATACCATAGCGAAAATATCATTGAAAACCCTAATTCTTATTGTATTGAAACCCTAATTCTACATATATATACATATTGTTCTATTATATAAGTGTTTTATTTTTTTGATGATGTCGGTTTTCTCAAAGCCTAAAGAAATCTCTTTATCGAGATCTATATCCTATGTTTAGTTATTAATTTAAATCCTATTATAGGATTTCGAAGTGCAAACATACACAAGGGATATCGACATGTATCATAAGGTGCAACATATATATATGATTTCGATATGTGTCAGGAAAGATTTCGAAACAATTCTTCGCAATTCTTCTCATTTTATTTCAAGATTTCTTTCGAGATTCTATCACTGTATTTCTTAATCTCGAGACTTCATTTCGAGATTTACTTAATTGATCTCGATATCAAAACTCAAAATCATGATTTGACATTATCTGAATGAATTTCTAAATCTCGATACTAAATCTCAAAATCTATACTTATTAAAATCTTAGTAGTACATGTCGAGGTCTTCAAGTATAACACATGTCGAAATCTTTAAATATGTAGAATATCATTTGTAATTGTGCTTGATTTCATTAGTTGTCCTTGTAATTAGGGGCTTTATTTGTATTAGTCTTTAGATAAAGGACTAGCTTGATATTTATACCAAACTTGTTTGGTATAAATACTTGTAAATGAATTGAGCTGAATAGAGAAAGTTTAGAGAATTGATCCGAATGGCTTGCAATTCAATTTCTAGAGAGAGAAACAACAGTAACTTTCTCACTCTAATTGAATTCTCTCTCGTGTTCTTAACTTGAGTTTTTCGATCGAATTCAATTGATTATCTAAACGATCGAATTACTATGGATTCTAGCCTAGGATCGTAGGGTTCTTAATCTGAGGACCTAACAATTGGTA
>JAPQWV010001882.1:0-70037 GCA_027422505.1 Craterostigma plantagineum | reverse complement strand
GCTTGCCCCAAGAAGTAACCCACAAGCGTATGCTGCCACCGTTCACACCCTCTGCGTGCCAACTCCGCCGTCGCTTGCACTCTAGCCACCCCATTCACTGCGGTTGGCGCCGTGTATGATAGTACCATATTCTTCGTCGATACGCCTGGTCTTGGGGGGCAACTCGTTGGACAGCCTCCACGAAGGACACCGGCTCTGCCCGGCTTGCTGCCCCGCTCGTACCCGACCCCAGTCGGGAAAACACGGACCCTTGGCTCGGATTCATACCTCCCTTCCCAGTACCCCTCTCGCTGGTTATAACCGTCGTCCCCTTCGCAAACTCAGCCCCCAATGCCGCCGAAGGTAACGTCGCAACCTCGGAGCCCAAACCCTAGCTGGCGATTTCGTAACCACCCCCGTCCCATTAGCCTCGGTCCTATCTCAACGACGATTTCCTCGTCACGGGCTCTTCAACCGCCATGGCATCCATATCCACGAACCGTCGTGCCGTCATTCGCGCAGGTGGAGGAGTTCCCGGGCGCCACTGTCGTGGTCGCCGATTAGGGTTTCGCAGAATCCCTTGAAGCGGAACAACCACGCTAGCGCGGCCATTACCCGCAGGTGGCGATCCATTCAACGCCCTAGGGCCAATCGGAGCATGGGCCGTCGCCGTGGCGGGCCCAGATTTTGCCCTAGCCGCCATCCTCCCGCGATCATCGTCAGCCGCCACCACGTGATTGGGGTGAATCCGCGAACACGACTGAGCAACCACATCAGGACCCCCATCTTCCATGGACGTAGAATGAGACATAGGAGATCGCCCTCCCTCGCTGGAAATCCCCGGCCCAGCCCCACGTAACTTGGCTTGCATGGCGCGAAAACGCGCGGCATCAAAGCACGACGCGAAATCCGGGTACGCCGCGCTTAAAGCGTCCAGATCCGGCATCCCTGGGCCATCACTTGCCCCCACCGTCGTGGCGTCGATCTCAGCCTGTTCACGCACCGCCTCCACCACCAGAACCGTCGGCACCACATCTTCTGCCATCGAATCACACCGTCAGAAGCTGTAAACCACCAATCCTCCCACGAAATCGATGCAGAAGGAGATCAGGATCACCGGCCGGCCAAGAGTGACCGGAGACGACGGTGATCGAACGTCAAAACGCGCGAAGGAAGCTCGAAAATTCAAATTCCCGCCTACTGTGTGAAAATCACACACACTGAAGGTGAAATTTTCGAAAACCCTAATTCCGATCGTTCTCTACTCATGAATTGTAAGTTTTCGTCGTCTCCTCTTTATGTGATCTTGAGCTCCGCTTCTCTTAGAGTAGAGCAACAGTGTCTTCGACCTGTTGCCCTTCTGCTCCTTCTGAATCTAACTTATGTCTTCCTCGTGTTGGGCGAGATTGTCAAACATGGCATGGATATTCAATTCCTGAAGATAGGTTCTGCGGAATTTGAGTGATATCTTCTTCCATTCAGAGGGCAGAGACGATAGAAATCGGATGTTAGTTTCCATGTTTTCTTCGTGATATCTATCTTCCTCATCTCGTTGAGAAGTGTGAGGCATCTCTGATAAAGGTCATGTAAGCTCTCCTCTGGTTTGAACTTGAACGAGTCATACACTGTCCTCGCCTTCTTAGCCTTGATGCCTACTTTCGTTCTCTGCATCATTCTGTACAATTCATCCCACATCCCTTTAGTCGCTGGGAGGCTATCTATTTGTCTGTAGATGTCATTAGGGATGCCTTGTATTAATGTATTTTTGGCTATCAGATCGGCCTTAGCTCGTTGTCTCCCCTTGTATTAAAGTGTGTGCGTTCGGTGTGTGTCTTAGTGCCTTATGATGGACGAGATTTTTTCTCATGGAGCACGAAAATTCTCTCTTAAATTATGAAATAGGGCTGCCCTATTTATACTAAGCTAAAATCAAAAATCCCAAGAATATCTCAAAGATATGATTTTCGAATTTTACTCCTTAAGTGGCGAGATCCTTGTATTTATTGCAGGCGGGATCTCTTATCTCTACCATTGATGGGCCAGGAAGTCACTTGGTATAATCAGCAAAGGGCTCTGGCGGGTATTTGGCAGATTGGATCGCATGCTTGGGAATCCCCAATGGTTTGTCAGGCGACCGGACGTCTACTATCGATGCGACCTCCCGACGACCTCTGATCACTCGCCACTTACCTTTGGTGCTGTAGCAAGCCAGCCAAGATGCCCTATTTTTCATTTCGAGAACTTCCTTATCAAGGAGCCGGCGTTCTTGGAGCAGGTCCGTCGGGTATGGGATTCTTCAGTAGAGGGATTTCCGATGTATGTGATGATGAACCGGCTGAAACGGCTAAAGCCTATCTTTAAATAGATGCGCCGTGCCAAAGGAGACTTAGCTGCTAATGTCTCGGAGGCTATGTATTTTCTGGGCATAGTGCAGGACATCGCGGTGCGATATCCATTGGAGGGCTGATTTCACGACCTAGAGCGTCATTGTCGGATCCTATATGCACGCGCTGTCGAGGTGGAGCATACGGCATTGTCACAACGACCTAAGTTGGCGTGGCTCAAGGACGGTGACCAATGCTCATCATACTTTTTCAAGAGGGTTGCCATGCGTCGTGCGACCAACTGTATATTATCATTGCAGAGTGCTACTGGGGTTCTGCTGGAGACGCCTGATGCAGTGGAAGGAGAGCTGTTGAGTTTCTATCAAGGCCTTTTGGGCCAATCTTCGCGTAACTCTCCTGTTCTTATGGCCGAGGTGCAGGGGTCCATAAAGCGCACGCTTTCCCCAGCGGCGGCTTTAGATATGGTCCGGCCAGTCGAGGCGATTGAGGTACGTGAGGCGCTTTTCTCTATGGGGGATGAGAAGGCGCCGGGTCCGGATGGGTACACAGCTGCTTTCTTCAAAGCGGCGTGGAATATCCTGGGAAATGATTTTACTACTGCCATTCAGGATTTCTTCGTTATTGGACGCTTCCTGAAGGGCCTCAATAGTACTCTTATCACACTAATCCCTAAGAGCCAATCGCCGAGGCGACCCACAGACTTCCGGCCGATTTCATGCTGCAATGTCCTCTATAAGGTCATTTCAAAGATTCTGGCGAACAGGCTGAAGCCTTCATTAAGCACGCTGGTCCATAACTCCCAGATGGCGTTTATCCCGGGACGAAGGATAAGCGACAACATACTTATGGCTCAGGAGTTATGTCTTGGCTATGCGAGCAACGGCCGCCCGCCTAGGGCCATGTTCAAGGTGGACCTAGCCAAAGCCTATGATAAGGTTGAGTGGAATTTTTTGCTTGCAACACTTCAGGCCATGGGTTTTCATCCTACATATATAGAGTGGATTCGGACATGCATGACGACTACGACTTTCTCCATTAATATTAATGGACGAGCGGCAGGTTTCTTTGCTGGTAAGAGGGGAATTCGTCAGGGCGACCCGTTTCCCATATCTCTTTACTTTGGTAATGGAAGTCTTGCATGGCCTAGTTGAGGAGCGCATACAGGCGGAGCCGAGGTTCCGTTATCACTGGCGATGTGACGCGAATTCACTCCCTATGTTGGCTTTAATGACCTACTGCTTTTCCGCCATGCTGATGCTGTCTCTGTGGGAATCCTCAAGGATGCATTGACATCTTTCTCCGCTCTCTCAGGTCTCTATCCGAACCGGATAAGAGTGAGATGTACCTATCACGACGGGCGGAGTGTTTGAAACCACAGCTACATTCCATAATGGGTTTCCAAGATGGCCGATTACCTGTTCGCTACTTGGGGGTTCCCCTGATTTCTTCACGCCTGACGATTGGCGATTGTGCCCCGCTCCTACAGCGCGTTGATGCACGTTTGGGGTCATGGCTGAATCAGTCCTTATCGTATGCGGGAAGAGTTTAATTGATCACTTCTGTTTTGCAAGCCTTGCATGTCTATTGGTCGGGGGTATTCCTTTTGCCAAAAGGTGTTGTGGGGGGTCCTTCGGCCAAGGTTGCATGGGATGATATATGCCTCCCAGTCTCTGAAGGGGTTTGGGCATTCGTTTGATTGCTACGGATAATAGGTCCTTATTGCTTCAGCTGTTATGGAGAGTAATTACACGGGCTCCGGACTCTACTTGGGTGGACTGGCTATATCGCACGCGTTTGCATGTAAAATCACTATGGGCGGTTCCTATCACAGCCAATGCTTCCTGGAGCTGGAGGAAGTTGCTGCAGTTGAGGTCAGTGATCCTCCCACTTATCTCCTTTAGGATTGGTGATGGATCGACGATATGGCTTTGGGAGGACCCGTGGATTCAGGCTACGCCGCTGCTAGCTCGGTACCCTCGAGGCCCGCTTGCTTTGGGGCTTCCTATGGGGACTCGACTGAGCGCTGTCATTGATATGCATGGGTGGAATTGGCCAGGCAGGTCGGCGGTCGAGTACATTGAATTCAGTCGTCACCTCCCTGCGATTGACACGAGCGGCTGTGACCGGTTTGGTGGAATGGGGCTACGGACGGCGCCCCATCGGCACGCTTAATCAGAGAAGCCTATGCCTCCGAAGGCAGCCGGTCCATTGGGCGACTGTAATTGGGGGTCCACTACGTGTCCCCAGGCATGAGTTTATTCTGTTGCTGAGTATCCCCGATCGGCTGTCGACAAGGGATAAGCCATGGGTGGCTCAGAGAGCGGGGTCGCCTGCTTGCGTGCTTTGTGACGTTCTACGGTACGAGACGATTCAGCACTTATTCTTTGATTGTGGGTTCTCCTGGCAGTGTCTGCGCCTACTAAGGCGCCGTATTCGATGGACGTGGCCTTATAGGGACTGGCGTGAGGGAATCTTGTGGGCTTCTAGGAGATGGCGTGGAACTCACCTACTATCGGCGGCCTATCGTCATGTCTTCGCTTCTCTGATTTGCCACATTTGGCAGGCACGAAACAGGCGTTGGAAGGAAGGGATTGTCACGACTCCTGATCGGCTGGTTGCGACCGTGCTAGCTTAGTATGCGTGAGGCTTAGCGGCACCTTGGCTAAGTATGACCTTCAAAAGGCTGCCATACAACGCCTTTGGCGTGTAGCATGGTGGACCTTTGTATTTTGTTTTCTGGTTTTTCCTAGTTGGTTGTTTATCCAGTAGCCTGTTACTGGTTGCAGTGTGAGTTGTGACGCTCACTCATTCTTGTACATTTACCCACTTATATATATACACACGGGAATTATTCCAAAAAAAAGACTTAGAAAATTTTACTAAGTACTGAACGTTATACGCGTGATACCGTAGCTCAGAGATTTTACGATCGAGAAAAATTTGTGTAAATTTACGATCGAGAAATTAGATTTCCGCGTAATTTTACCATCGAGAAATTTTTCGCGCATGAATAAAATTTTCGCTGTGAAAGTTATCGAGCGAGAAAGTATTTCGATTTTAAAAAGAATTTTTCGCGAAATTTTACGATCGAGAAATTTTATCGTCGAAAAATTAATTTTATCGCCGCTAAAATTTTCGACCGAGAACAAAATTGAAATCGAGATTATTGTTTTTGATTGTAAGTTTTGCGCTCGAAACTTAAAGACATCTATTTAAACTATTCCTCAGTAATCTTTGCGCTCGCATAAACTCAAATTGGAATTTCTCGACGGTAATTATTTTTCGATCTCCGTTATTTATCTAAACGACTAAGTCAAAAGGTTTTGCGATCGAGAATCTTTTGCGATGCAAACAGTAACTCAGTCAAATTAAAATTCAATTATTACTGTTTGCGAGCGAGAAAGTTCTTCGACGCCTTCAAATGTTTAAAATCCGGTTTAGTCTATCTTTCAATCGAACTATAATAACGCAGAAAATCGAAACAATCTACCCTCAAAACGAACTTCGAAACTATCTTAATATGCAGTTTTTTAACCTGGATTATGCTTAGAGACTGGTCTTTAAACACTGCAAACTAGCATTCGGGTTTCCATATTATGAACAAAGAGAAATTATCATAAAATAATGCGAAAGATTGCAGAAAACAGATGCACACGGAGTCAACCACACAAAAATTCCCTAAAGGATGTCGAATCTACCTCTCAAGACGAAGATTAGTGAAAGTATGTAAGATTTTGTAAGATTTTGACTTTCATCTTTGCGAAAAATGTTTTTCGCAAGAGAAAAATTATCAACTATTGAGATCTCGCACTTCTCACAGTATAGGTAGTGCCTCCAGATCTTAAGAGCGAAAACCACAGCCGCAAGCTCCAAGTCGTGCATTGGGTAATTCTTTTCATCTTCCTTGAGCTGTCGTGAGGCATACGCGACTGCATTTCCATTTTGCATCAAGATGCATCCTAAGCCATTCTTCGATGCTTCGCTATATACCGAAAATCCTCCGATCCCCGTGGGTATTGTAAGAATTGGGGCCGAAGTGAGTCGTTTCTTTAGTTCATGGAAACTTTGCTCGCAAGCATCGTCCCACTTGAATGGAGTATTTTTCTACATCTGCTTCGTTAGGGTTGACGCGATCTTCGAGAAATCTTTGATGAACTTCCGTAGTATCCAGCTAAGCCGAGAAAACTCCTAACTTTAGTTAAGTTCGTTGGTTGAGGCCAATTGTTGATAGCCTCGATCTTGCTAGAATCGACAAAAATTCCGGCTCCTGAGATCACGTGCCCAAGAAATACGACTTGATCCGGCTCCTTAGGTGTTGCTCATGCTCTTCTTGTGTCTTTGAGTAAATGAGGATGTCATCGATAAATACGATGACACATTTGTCTAGGTATGATTTGAACACTCGGTTCATCAGATCCATAAATGCCGCTGGTGCATTAGTCAGTCCGAAAGACATGACTAGGAATTCCAAATGCCCATAGCGGGTACTGAAGGCCGTCTTCGGTATGTCTTCTTCTCGGATATTCACTGGTGATATCCTGATCTCAGATCTATTTTCGCAAACACCATAGCTCCTTGCAGTTGATCGAATAAGTCATCAATTCGTGGAAGAGGGTACTTGTTCTGATCGTGATCTTGTTCAACTCCCTATAATCGATGCAGAGCCGCATGATCCGTCCTTCTAACGAATATACGGGTGCTCCCTAGGGTGAGAAGCTTGGCTGAATGAATTCCTTCTGTATCAATACATCCAGTTGATCCTTCAACTCTTTCAACTCTGCTGGAGCTAATCGATATGGTGCTTTGGAAATTGGTGTAGCTCCGGGTACTAGGTCGATTGTGAACTGAATCTCACGATCTGGTGGAAGTCCTGGCAAATCTTCATGGAATAGATCGGGAAATTCTTGTACTACTGGGACTTCTTCCAAATTCGGGGGTGAATATTCTTCTGAGGTCATTGCAAATATGAGGTATGCTTCACATCCTGCCCTAATCAGGCGTTGTGCCTTGATCGCGGAGAGTTTAGGAAGTTTGTTTTTGCTAATTCCTGTGAAGGTAAAGGGTTTGGTATCTACTAGATTGAAGGTCACTTTCTTACGATCGCAGTCAATAACCGCTCCGTACTTTGATTGTCAGTCCATTCCAAGAATTACTTCATAATCGTTCATTGGAATGACTATCAGGTCAGCAGGTAGGGTCCTATCTGTTGGGGTGGGCCCGATTAATCGACGCCGGCCCCCGAACAGCGCCACGTGGCGATAGCGGAAGCGCATTTTGAACCGAGCGGCGTAGGGTGCCGAATTTTCGATTTTCAACATCTAAATTCGACCTAGCGCCCTTCGGCTTCTCCCGAGGGCTCAAGATACTGCCCTGATCCTCAGGAGACCACGTCTAATTCGAATTTCTCAAATTCGAATTTAGTACAACTTTATTCGAATTAATAATTTCGTTCCAAACTAGTTCGAACAAAGCGGCAGCCGACAGTGTTTCGACTATTTGGCGACCGAAACGATTTCCGATCGATACCAAATTTTCCAGATTGATTCTACACTTCCCAACGATCGTAACGAGGGGTCTTTCGAATCATTCCGATATCGTTTGGTATTTTTCATAAATCAAATCAGTAGTTCGAAATTATCAATTCGACTAAAGCGGCAGTCTGCCGTCTTTCGACAGTTTAACAACCGAAACGATTTCCGATCAATACCAAATTTTCCAGATTGATTCTACACTTCCAACGATCGTAACGAGGGGTCTTTCGAATCATTCCGATATCGTTTGGTATTTTTCATAAAATCAAATCAGTAGTTCGAAATTATCAATTCGACTAAAGCGGCAGTCTGCCGTCTTTCGACAGTTTAACAACCGAAACGATTTCCGATCAATACCAAATTTTCCAGATTGATTCTACACTTCCCAAAGATCGTAACGAGGGGTCTTTCGAATCATTCCGATATCGTTTGGTATTTTTCATAAAATCAAATCAGTAGGGTTCGAAATATACCTTCGGCGTACGTGATTACACCTCGGATGATCGTCGCAGTGCCTCGTCTGATTCCCGGGGCTTCCGGGCTAGATTGTCACGCCGGTATGTCCTTGATCGAACCTCCGAGACTGCTCCCGATGGCTAGAGGCAGTTCGGGTCGGGCGTCGGGCTTTGTCAAACGAACCCTTGGCTTAAACTATGTGGCTTGAGAAGTACCAAGTACACTCTTGCTTATTCTTTAGCTAGTTATTGAGAGCATAGTGACCAAGTACTTGGCCTAGAACTTAACTCACGTTGCATGCTTGCTCTATATCATTTTATTACATCAAAATCAAGTGAGGTGTCATATCATTCATGTAGTAAAAGTCCACTTAGGGTTATTTTATTATTATTCAACAATACTTGTCATGCTCTCATCAAAGCCAAGAGTATGACTCACAAGCCACCTCATCCAATGTGGCAAGCTAGGAATTATACACATGTCCAAGACCAAGTCAACATGCAAATATTTCATTTAAGCCCATGAGGTTTCTAATTTCTCAATTTAGTCCCTCAATTTTAAGTAATAAAATAATTAAATCCAATCTAATTATTTTAATTACAATTGAGCCTCATTTAGTTAATTAATTAAACACTTAAGACAATCTCAAGTCCTAATTATTCCCGTGACCGTCATCGGAGTTTAACTAAATCGTTGACACCTCGTATCAACTATGCCACTACCTCAACGAATCCCATTCGTTAGGTTCCAGAGAAAAGCCCGCCGTTTTCGTTCAAGTTCATTACCATTTTTAAGCGCGACTCTCTAGGTCCGTCTCAACTGGCACGGGAGGAATCCGCTAGTCCCGGTATTCGCCTAGCCAATCCCGCGGTACCGGACAGATCCCAGTTGGGAACGAATTTTGATCTAATCGAAATTCGGGCGAACCGACTACAGTGTATACATTTAAATACCTCTTACGCCTTTCACTTGCGTCCCGGTTAGGTGAGAGCCATGTAAATGTCAAACTCACTGACCTAACTCTATGTTATAATCGAGACCCAACCGATTATTTAAACTCCGCTCCGTATCTAATACAAGCGAGCTTTCCAAGCTTCGGCCGAAGGCTTTTCAATCGTCGTTCTCCAATTACCTCATAGGACGTTAACCTATATGAATATAGGCAGTGAATCCCGATAGCAGTCAAAGCCCGGCAATCACCTCCGTAAAGTCAGTTGCGTTTCGTCGCTGGCCCGTGTCCCATTTCCGAACACTTGCGGACCTAGCCAACTAGCGACAAACCGAAATCGCGAAAGCAAATCCGTCAGTGACCCTATTGGTCTGAGGCTGCTATAGTCATTCGTTCAATCATTGACAACATCCTAGTCATGTGATCGAGACGAATACGAGCCGAATGTCCGAATACGCGATCTCTCCGATCACCGATATCTCCATCACGACCCACAACCTCTCAGGTAATCGGTGACACTACCGATACTATGTGGTCGTCAATGAATAAGTCATATTCGGATATCTAGTCACCCACCTAGAATCCTTAGACTTACGGACTTTTTATTTAATGCTGAGATTAAGGACCGTCCGGTGTCTCCTCCCTCGTCCCCACGAGAATCAGACGTCCAACTCAAACATTCGGGTGTTATTTATTTATCGCACCGCCAGATGCCAAGCAGACTTTAAATTCGATAAATAAATAATAATGCCTTTATTATAATGAAAATAATATTCACTACTTTATTTTGATAGTATATACAATAAAACTGTCTAGCAACCTATACATCATTGTGCGCCCTATACTATTCCTAGTCCTCGTATGGCATTCCGAGGGCACACTCCCTAACAGCCTCCCACTTGCATTCGAATGCCATGTGCTGCACCTAATGCCAGTCACAATGGTATCGTTGGCCCATCTTGTCCAGATGCTGTTCCATAACTGCCTGGGACAAGGGCTTCGTAAGTGGGTCCGCCACGTTTTCCGCGGTGGTGATTTTCTGCACGGCGACCATCCCGTTTTCAACGAACTCACGTAGTACATGATATTTTCTCTCAATATGTTTGGACTTGCTATGAGATCGTGGTTCCTTTGCCTGCGCGACTGCACCGCTATTATCGCACCAAAGTGTAAGCGGTGTGTCCGCAACTGGTACCACAGTAAGTTCCTCCAAGAACTTTTTCATCCAAACAGCTTCTTTAGCTGCCTCTGAGGCTGCTATGTATTCTGCCTCACACGTGGAATCGGCAGTCGTGCTTTGCTTGGAGCTTCTCCAAGACACTGCCCCACCGTTGAGCACGAATACAAAACCTGAAGTAGATTTTCGGTCATCCACGTCCGACTGGAAGTCCGAATCGGTGTAACCTTCTACTTCTAGTCCCGCTCCTCCATAGACAAGCGTTAAGTCTTTAGTCCGTCTAAGGTACTTAAAGATATTCTTAACGGCTGTCCAGTGTCCTTCACCTGGGTTTGCCTGAAACCGACTAACCACGCTCACAGCGTAGGCAATGTCCGGTCGTGTGCACAACATCGCGTACATCAGACTACCCACTGCAGACGCATAGGGTATCCCACTCATCCTTCGTCGGTCTTCCTCACTTTGAGGTGACATTGATTTCGACAAATGGATCCCGTGTCGCATAGGTAAGAACCCTCTCTTAGAGTCATACATTCTAAATTTTTTCAGGATTTTCTCTAAGTAAAGGGCCTGAGATAAGCCGATCGTTTTGTTCGCTCGATCCCTGAACAAGCGAATACCAAGTATATACGTCGCTTCTCCCAGATCTTTCATGGAGAATTCGGTTGAAAGCCATGCTTTCACCGACGAGAGCATCCCGATGTCGTTTCCTATCAAAAGGATATCATCCACGTACAATACAAGGAACGACATCATACTCCCACTACTCTTTCTGTAGACACATGGCTCGTCTACGTTTTTCTCGAATCCGAAGTTCCGAACTGCTTCATCGAAACGTAGGTTCCAACTACGAGAGGCCTGTTTCAGTCCGTAAATGGACCGATTCAGTTTGCACACTTTGTGAGCATCTGCATGCGACTCAAAACCTTTTGGCTGCTCCATATAAATCTCCTCCTTGAGGAATCCATTAAGGAACGCCGTTTTGACGTCCATCTGCCAAATCTCATAATCATAGTGCGCAGCTATTGCGAGCATTATGCGGATAGACTTGATCATGGCTACAGGCGAGAAAGTCTCCTCATAGTCGACTCCCTCCTTTTGGTTATAGCCCTTGGCAACCAACCTGGCCTTGTATGTCTCAACTTGTCCGTCAGATCCAATCTTTCTCTTGTATATCCATTTACAACCAATTGGTCTAAAACCGCTCGGTAGGTCTACAAGAGTCCAGACTTTGTTTGAGTACATTGAGTCTATCTCAGCCCGCATAGCTTCAATCCATCTCGTTGAGTCAACATCGGATATAGCTTGATCGAAAGTAGCGGGATCTTCTCTTAGAAGTCCCCTAGTCGCAACATAATCGTGTTCAACGTGTGACATGCCATACCGCTCTGGTTGGCGTGACACACTTTCAGATCGTCGCAAGACTGCTTCACTCGGACCATCCAATTCCAAATCCTGTGAGGGCATTTCGGTCGACTGCTCCTCGAGAGTGACCTCTCGGCCAACGCCACAGTCTCGAATGAACTCTTCCTCGAGAAAGTGTGCGTGTAGGCCCACAACGATCCTCTGATCATCGTGAAAATAGAATAGGTACCCCATAGAGTCTTCAGGGTAACCTATGAAACGTCCTTTCATTGACCTAGACTCCAGTTTGTCTGTTTTCAACTTTTTCACATAGGCGGGGCAACCCCAAATCCTAATATGTGATAAGCTGGGTAAACGACCAGTCCATATCTCATACGGAATGCCGTTAACAGACTTCGAGGGACACCGGTTTATGGTATACGCCGCTGTCAAAAGCGCGTGTCCCCACAATGATATCGGTAAATCTGTATAGCTTAACATAGAACGAACCATATCTAATAAAGTTCGGTTTCTACGTTCGGCCACGCCATTCAACTGTGGCGTACCGGGCGGAGTCATCTGTCATAATATTCCATTCTCCTTCAAGAACTGGTCAAACTCGACACTCATGTACTCGCCTCCTCGATCCGATCGAATGGCTTTAATGAGTTTCGACGTTTGCTTTTCCACTAATGCCTTATACTCCTTGAACCTTTCAAGAGCATCAGCTTTATACCTCATCAGATACACTAGTCCGTAACGACTGTGATCATCCGTGAAGGTAATAAAATAGTGGAAGTCAGCCCGAGCCTTCACATTGAATGGCCCGCAAACGTCCGTGTGAATCAAACCGAGAATTTCCGTGGCTCTATTAAATGTCCCGGTGAAGGGTGATCGGGTCATTTTACCTTGGAGGCACGACTCACAAGTCGGATAGGGATCTGATCCCAACGGTTTCAAAATCCCGTTTTTCTCTAACTCATGGATCTTGCGTTCTCCAGTATGCCCTAATCGAAGATGCCACAGATACCTCGCATTTATTCCTGACTTTCGTTTGTTTGTGACAGTATTCACAGATACGTCGTTCTGGGTGTTTAAATAGTACAAACCATTAAACAGTGTCGCGTTGCCAACATTTTTATTTCGATACATAATGTGGCATGTATTTTTATTAAAGTTAAATACATAACCATTCCTGCTCAAAACAGGAATGGAGACGATGTTCTTAAAACCCCTCGGGAGTACAAGACAATCGTACAAACGCAACACATGCCCAGATAACTAAACAAGAGATCTTGATCCGACGTGGCTTGCCGAGAGACTATCCCCGCTTCCCACTCTAACCTCAATCTCCCGCTCCCCAAGCGCTCTACTTGGTCCCAGACCCTGCGTGGACACACAAATGTGAGTACTAGCTCCGGAATCCAATATCCAGGAAGTAGAGTATACAGATGATGAACAAACTGTTTCTAAAACATTAAGTTCCTTACCTGACGCAGCCTGCTCACCCTTGAGCTTCGGACAGTCCCGCTTCCAGTGGCCCAGCGCACCGCAATGCAGACACCTATCCGTCGGCTTTACACCGGTCTGCTTCGATTTCCCAGAAGATTTGTTCTTCTTAGAAACCTTCCCTGTTGGCTTGAGCTTGTTGCCCTTCTTCTTTTTGCCTTTCTGGGGCTTCGAAGAGGTAGCGACAAGTGCAGTCTGCTTTGCCCTCTTCATCTGACCTTGCGCCGTCGCTAACTGATTCATCAGATCAGGAAGCGTCAGCGTCATGCCGTTCAGATGATAGTTCACTATGAACGCATTGAAGGACGGAGGCAGAGACTGCAAGATGAGATCGTTTTGTAATTCCCGATCAAATCGGAAATTGAGAGTCTCCAATCTCTCGATCATGGTGATCATGTTCATAACATGTTCGCCAACGTTCTCACCCTCAGACATCCTCGATCGGAAGAGCTGCGATGAAGCCGCATAGCGAGCTGTCCTTGACGTCTCACCGTAAAGCTCTTTCAGATGCTGAATCATCGCTCGAGCATCAGCCATACCCTCATGGCTACGCTGCAGCGTGTTACTCATCGATCCGAGGACATGAGCCTTTACGAGCTGCTCGTCGCGCAGTCGCTTGTCATAAGCGGCACGAGCCTGCTCGGTTGCCCGCGCCCCTGGGGCCGGCGGCAACTCGGAGTCAAGGATATACACTAGGTTCTCAATCTGAAGGAAAATCCTCAGGTTGCGAAGCCAGTCTGAATAGTTTGACCCAGTCAACCTATTCTCCTTGAGCAGTATGTTTAAAGCGGTAGACATTATTAACACTGAGAGAAAAAGCTGCAGAAAATAAAAGGCATATTAAGTCGTTTGTATAGATCATCAAACGCGAACAAGGACTTCTATTCCGTTTGACTCCCACTATCTTTTCATAAACACCATTTTCTCCCATTGGATGTTTTGGAAGTTTCGTTGATAACTTCGATAGTGGAGTTGATGTCCCCGTGGGCGGATGCAAACCTCAACCTCGGTCGTTTTATTGGTTTGCAGCGGCCCACGAAGTCGTGCTCCGCACGAATCCGACCTCGTCGAATGTCTCAACTATCTTTGTCTCAGTCAGGGATTCCCGCCGGTAAATCCGGAACAAGGCGGTATGACTGTCTAAGTGCGACCTATCAACTTTGCTCAGAACCGCACACTTGAACCGTACGTTTTACCGCACAGTGTGGTCTTGGCGAGCGGCGCTAACGCACACGAGCAAATCGAAACGAAAACAAATGCAAGGCGCCGGCATACCCGGAACCAAACCTTGCATTTAGGTTTCGTAACAATTTAACCCGAGCTTGATAGAAGACAGGGCATCCAATCCCTTTACTCACTTAGTATTTTATGGGAGTTTGTATTCTCATAGCAAATAAAAATTAAGCACGAGCACATAAATGCGTTAATTAAATTTCTAACCCTAGGAAAGCAATTTAAATGGACAAATGCACGGGCTATTTCTAAACTGGTCCTATTACATGGGTCGTAAAACGACCAGGTCTTTGATCTCCAAACGTCGACTCGTCGTCACACAGGTCGTCGAACCCTCCAATCTCGCCTTGCATCGAACGGCCGCCATTTTATCTAACTTATCTAATAAAGCGATAAAATACAACACGGGGGGAATTATTTCCCGAACAACCCGTAATCCATGTACATACCGGGGGGCAGCAAACGGCCCTTAAACAAATAACCCGGTTAGAACCTAAGCCCGCGTAAATGTCCCACATAAACATGCAACACAGAATTTTGACGCCGGGTGCCCGACCGACGTCACGAGCGACGATAGTCTCCAAACTACGTCGACCGCTCGTTCGCCACATCGGCTTTCGAGGCCTTCGGTCGAACCATGCATGAGCCGTAGCTCTGATACCACTGTTGGGGTGGGCCCGATTAATCGACGCCGGCCCCCGAACAGCGCCACGTGGCGATAGCGGAAGCGCGTTTTGAACCGAGCGGCGTAGGGTGCCGAATTTTCGATTTTCAACATCTAAATTCGACCTAGCGCCCTTCGGCTTCTCCCGAGGGCTCAAGATACTGCCCTGATCCTCAGGAGACCACGTCTAATTCGAATTTCTCAAATTCGAATTTAGTACAACTTTATTCGAATTAATAATTTCGTTCCAAACTAGTTCGAACAAAGCGGCAGCCGACAGTGTTTCGACTATTTGGCGACCGAAACGATTTCCGATCGATACCAAATTTTCCAGATTGATTCTACACTTCCCAACAATCGTAACGAGGGTCTTTCGAATCATTCCGATATCGTTTGTATTTTTCATAAAATCAAATCAGTAGTTCGTTGATTCTACACTTCCCAACGATCGTAACGAGGGGTCTTTCGAATCATTCTGATATCGTTTGGTATTTTTCATAAAATCAAATCAGTAGTTCGAAATTATCAATTCGACTAAAGCGGCAGTCTGCCGTCTTTCGACAGTTTAACAACCGAAACGATTTCCGATCAATACCAAATTTTCCAGATTGATTCTACACTTCCCAAAGATCGTAACGAGGGGTCTTTCGAATCATTCTGATATCGTTTGGTATTTTTCATAAAATCAAATCAGTAGGGTTCGAAATATACCTTCGGCGTACGTGATTACACCTCGGATGATCGTCGCAGTGCCTCGTCTGATTCCCGGGGCTTCCGGGCTAGATTGTCACGCCGGTATGTCCTTGATCGAACCTCCGAGACTGCTCCCGATGGCTAGAGGCAGTTCGGGTCGGGCGTCGGGCTTTGTCAAACGAACCCTTGGCTTAAACTATGTGGCTTGAGAAGTACCAAGTACACTCTTGCTTATTCTTTAGCTAGTTATTGAGAGCATAGTGACCAAGTACTTGGCCTAGAACTTAACTCACGTTGCATGCTTGCTCTATATCATTTTATTACATCAAAATCAAGTGAGGTGTCATATCATTCATGTAGTAAAAGTCCACTTAGGGTTTTTTTATTATTATTCAACAATACTTGTCATGCTCTCATCAAAGCCAAGAGTATGACTCACAAGCCACCTCATCCAATGTGGCAAGCTAGGAATTATACACATGTCCAAGACCAAGTCAACATGCAAATATTTCATTTAAGCCCATGAGGTTTCTAATTTCTCAATTTAGTCCCTCAATTTTAAGTAATAAAATAATTAAATCCAATCTAATTATTTTAATTACAATTGAGCCTCATTTAGTTAATTAATTAAACACTTAAGACAATCTCAAGTCCTAGTTATTCCCGTGACCGTCATCGGAGTTTAACTAAATCGTTGACACCTCGTATCAACTATGCCACTACCTCCACGAATCCCATTCGTTAGGTTCCAGAGAAAAGCCCGCCGTTTTCGTTCAAGTTCATTACCATTTTTAAGCGCGACTCTCTAGGTCCGTCTCAACTGGCACGGGAGGAATCCGCGAGTCCCGGTATTCGCCTAGCCAATCCCGCGGTACCGGACAGATCCCAGTTGGGAACGAATTTTGATCTAATCGAAATTCGGGCGAACCGACTACAGTGTATACATTTAAATACCTCTTACGCCTTTCACTTGCGTCCCGGTTAGGTGAGAGCCATGTAAATGTCAAACTCACTGACCTAACTCTATGTTATAATCGAGACCCAACCGATTATTTAAACTCCGCTCCGTATCTAATACAAGCGAGCTTTCCAAGCTTCGGCCGAAGGCTTTTCAATCGTCGTTCTCCAATTACCTCATAGGACGTTAACCTATATGAATATAGGCAGTGAATCCCGATAGCAGTCAAAGCCCGGCAATCACCTCCGTAAAGTCAGTTGCGTTTCGTCGCTGGCCCGTGTCCCATTTCCGAACACTTGCGGACCTAGCCAACTAGCGACAAACCGAAATCGCGAAAGCAAATCCGTCAGTGACCCTATTGGTCTGAGGCTGCTATAGTCATTCGTTCAATCATTGACAACATCCTAGTCATGTGATCGAGACGAATACGAGCCGAATGTCCGAATACGCGATCTCTCCGATCACCGATATCTCCATCACGACCCACAACCTCTCAGGTAATCGGTGACACTACCGATACTATGTGGTCGTCAATGAATAAGTCATATTCGGATATCTAGTCACCCACCTAGAATCCTTAGACTTACGGACTTTTTATTTAATGCTGAGATTAAGGACCGTCCGGTGTCTCCTCCCTCGTCCCCACGAGAATCAGACGTCCAACTCAAACATTCGGGTGTTATTTATTTATCGCACCGCCAGATGCCAAGCAGACTTTAAATTCGATAAATAAATAATAATGCCTTTATTATAATGAAAATAATATTCACTACTTTATTTTGATAGTATATACAATAAAACTGTCTAGCAACCTATACATCATTGTGCGCCCTATACTATTCCTAGTCCTCGTATGGCATTCCGAGGGCACACTCCCTAACACTATCGTCAACTAGTACTGGGCTATTTCGTAAGACCTGATTGGTTCGTGCTGAAGCTCCATGAGGGATGGTAACATTGTATTCGTAGTTAACTAGGTCAGGTGTACCCCGAGTCTCGCCACGTAGTTAGTAGATTCAAATGAATGTGTGGCTCCTAAGTCAACTAGTATGCATATCGGGGTTGAATGGATAAGGAGAGTACCTGCCACCACAGACGGGTTGTTCTCCGCCTCCTCCGATGTTAACGTATATACTCGAGCAGGTACCATGGGTGGCCTGGCTTGAACCGGTGCCAGACTCTCGGATGCAGTCTCCGGGCATGCCTTGAGGAAGTGGCCTGTCTTGCCACACTTATAGCAGGTGGCATTCTGAGAATAACCGATGCCCAGATGTCATCGTGTACATTGTGGGCATGGGGGTATGGTCGGCAGTCTCCCTTGATTAGTATTGAGCTGTGGAGGTGGCGCAGGTTTGTTTTGGAAATTGGGCTTGGCATTCTTAGGGAAGGATTGTCTTTTTGGGTTACCTCTACCCCATTTCGGTCCTTGCACAACTTTCCTTTTCGGTTCTTGGGCCCGGATGATTCGGAGCTCAGCTTGCTCCGTCATGAAAGCGCGTTCAGCCACTCGAGCATAGGTAGCTCCTTGGGATCCAACCATGTTCACGTCTCTATATAGTTCAGGTTTTAGGCCTTCCATGAAACGTTCCACTTTCAACGCATCAGTGCTCACCATGTGAGCCGCAAATCGAGACAACTGCTCGAACTTCCTGATATATTCAGCCACGGTCATCAGGTCCTGGCGTAGATTGATAAATTCGTCCATCCTCTGGGCCCGTACCGGGGCAGTAAAGATTTACTCCTAAAAAGCTCCTTAAATCCATCCCAGGTCATTGTTATAGGATCTTCAAAGGCGAGAATGGTGTCCCACCAATGACCTGCACTTCCCCTCAGTAGGAAGGTAGCTCATAAAACCTTTTGTTCTTCTGGAATTCTGCTGTATTGAAACATGCTTTCCAGAGTCCTCAGCCAATCTTCAGCTGTTGTAGGGCCAACGGCATCCTCGAACGTTGGGGGATTGAGTTTGCAAAATCTCTCCCCAACTATTTCGACCCTTTCAGCCTGAGAGAGTCCACTATTCGATGGTCCGCCCGTATTTCGTTGTTGCATCATTTCATGTATTTGAGCGGATTGTTGTCGCACCAACTCCGTGAGTCGGAGAATTTCCGTATCTCGGTTATCTATAGGAGTTGCGGGTTGCTTGCCCTAATCTGCACCCCCACTTCCTTCCCCTCTTGTTCTACCCATTACCTTTATACCTAATAGTCCCTAAGGCCAATAAATCATGCAATACCATACAATTCATGGAAACATAAAACTTACTCGCAAGGCCGCTTCCGTGCTTTTGAGTGTGTGTACATGGACGGTCTACAGAACTTGTAACCGAAAGCTCTGATACCACCCGTGGTGCTCCTGACTTCTACCACCCATTCTTACTACTAATTAAATGACTGCATGTTATTTAAGGAAGTAACGACTACGAAAATGCGTACAATCTTTCCTTTTATATAAAGGAAGCGTTCTGTACATTACAAACTATTCCTAGGACATAAATATATAGGTGAATGCGCATGCGTGTTCAAAATTGATCTATCGGCCCGCCACTCAGGTCGCATCCATGTACACACCGCCACCTCAAAAGTCCTCTGGAAGCTTCAAAAATAGGCCTCGCCATCCTAAAGATCACATATCGTGATCCCGTGAACCTACAACACATAAATACGAGGAATGAGCTTATAAAGCCCAGTAAGTGAAAGCCATGAATGCCATGCATGTGTCCTAATTTGCAAAGGCGTCCACGCCAATGCTTTCGAGACCTCATATTTTTTCTGGCATTGTCTTGTTATGCGAGGCCCTGGGCTATCTTGCTATGCACCATCATAGAGCTCCAATCCACGAGGGATATATAACTATATAAGTGGCAATACCCACTAATGGGAGGCTAACCCGAGGGCGCCTTTTCTTACCCAATGTGGTTTCATACGCCACATGGACGCTTCCCACTGGTAGCCTATTCTGATTTAGTCAACACCAGAGGTACCCTCAGTGTCGCTTAGCTCAGCTCGGCTCGCATCCTCCAGGTTTCACGTTCCGTCATGAGGGCAATTGCCCTAAAATCATGTCTTGTCTTGAACATGTCATGTCTTGACGGTACGATATACGACGTCACCATGGTAGCATAGAAGAGTCGTGACTCAACTGTGAGTCGACATCAAAAGCCCATATCCGCGAATATCTATCGCTCTCAGGCGATCATATATTATGCACGCTTTCGTATCCTGCCTTTGGTACTAAACATGCGTGCATATGATCATGTCATGAATATGCATGTCATGTAACGTAAATAATTCACAAGGAATTCACATATATCATAGAAGCACATAACACATAATTCATGCACATACAATTATGTGTTGTAGTTGGGACTTCCACTTACCTGTCGTCCAAGCTTACGTAATTCACTGCCTTGAAACGTCCTTAAATCTCGACCCTTAGACAAATACATCATAGTGTTAGTTTCACGTCTCAATTAGGTACTTACATCGAACTAATTTATTTTGTCTCTCGCCATGAGTTCATTCTATGGCTTGCTATTCGAGGACGTCTCTCCGTTCGCAGCTTACCATGGATGGCTCAGCGCGCGGGAACGGAAGCATGCCTCCTATGCGATACAGGGAGTCGGGAGACGATCTCTCATCTTTTCTTTTCGTGTCCTTTTTCTTTGAGGTGCCGACAGATACTTAGGGACATGATTCGGTGGCGGATACCGTATATTGATTGGGACAGGAGCTATCACTGGGCTGCTCTGAAGTGGAGAAGCCAGCACTTATTTCATGTTGCTTATCGGCATGTCCTTGCGTCGATTGTTTATCACATTTGGCAGGAGCGGAACAGGTGTTGGAGGGAGAACATACATTCTACCCCTGCTCAGGTCGTGGCCACGGTCCTCGGCATCCTTGGCGCTCGGCTTGGGACGATTGGAGATAAGCATGCCTTACAGCAGGCTGCTATTCGGCGACTTTGGAGAGTAGCTTGGTAGCTTGGTAGCTGATTTTCTCTTAAACGCCTTTTTTGTTCACCAGTAGCCTGTTACTGGTTGCCTGTGTCGAGGTTTACTCGCACCCACTCTGTATACTTCTACCATTATATATATAAAAACCGGGACCTGTTCCAAAAAAAAATTTATTTTGTCTATAGTAAATTACTACAATCCTAGGTTCCAATTTCTAATATAGGTTAAGTCGGGGTTAGGGTTATCTAATCTTTATCCAATCATTTATTAGTTATGTTCTAAATTTGGATCAAACCCTAGCATGGCTTATGAAGGATCGCCCGATTGTATGACTTATGTGGTTTCGCCCGATTAAACATGGCTTGTGCTTTTTATTTTCAATCGCCCGTTTCTGTAAGCATAACCCGATTTCATCAAGCCTCCAAATCGGGCGATTGATGTCCACTTTTGCCGCATATTTACGTCAGCACCTCATCACTCAATTTGTTCTCCATTTAACGTAGTTTCGCCCGACTTCTTCCAAGGCTCAAAATCGCCCGATTTGTTGCACAACTAGATAGCTTCGCCCGATTCGAGATAAATAGCCGAGTTTCTCATCACCATGTCATTTGATTGGTGGATACTCAAATCGTCCGATATAAAATACGATATAAATTTCTTTTATCACCTTACTAATCTTACCAAACGTAACAATACCAATCTAAATCTTATGTTAAAATGATTTACACTTGAAATTCTAAATCAACTACTAGCATCAATTCGTGATTCTTTTTGAAAACTATGCATGGGAAAATAGTACACCCTAATTCAGTCTCAAATCTCGCCCCTACTCTTAAGTTACATGAATTGTTAGATATAAAGATCCTAGAGGAAATTTACCAATGATAAGTAGAGCTATACCTTCGATTAAAATTCCTGTCTTTGGTTAACACCTTGCTTCCATTTGATCTTCTTGCTCGACTCCTATTCCTTGGTTTAGGGTTTCTTACTGAATGAGTTATACCATCGAAAGCATTTCTTATGTTATGTGTTACGTTATTTAAATTTCTTATCTCATATGTTGCTTGTTCTACTAACCAAGTGATGTCATTGCTTTAATAGTGCTTATCCTATTTTCGTGTGATTGCTATTATAATAATACTAAGTATCTTTCCTCATTGCTAGCTAAGTAACAATAGTGGCTTCTCTTAACATGACTAAATATGGCCCAATTTCGATTATATGGTTTATTCTTGGTTAACTATTTGGCGTCATTTATGATCTAGCCAACCCAAGGCCCTTGAGTTTTTAAAATTAGTCCTACCACTCACTTAACACATTTGCACATACAAAACGATAAAGCACGTGGTATGAAATCATGTAGACACATAATATGTAGTCATTTAATCACATAATATTTACGCAAATTTATTGGCCGGCTTAGTTACGGGACTCGGGTATTACATCCTCCCCCCTTAAAAGGGATTTCGCCCCAGAAATCAGGCAGGGAGAAATAACTCAGGGTAGCGAGTTCTCATATCATCTTCATGGTCCCACGTGGCTTCCTCCGTGGACTGATTTTTGGCATAGAACTTTCACTAATGGAATTTCTTTTTCCGTAGTCTTTTTACCTCACACATTAGGATTTCTACTGGCCTCTCCTCATAACTTAACTCTGGTTTGAGGTGTTGATGCAGATTTTCGCCACTAATCATTGGGTCTGCGACGTACTTCCGTAACGTTGATATATGAAAAACGTCATGTACTTGAGCTAGCAAAGCTGATAATTCGAGCTGATACGCCACTTCGCCAACTTTCCTATGAATTTAGAACGGTCCTGTGTATCTTGGGCTAAGCTTGCCTTTCTTCCCCAATCGTTTAACGCCTTTCATCGGAGATACTTTCAAGAATACATAATCGTCTACTTGAAATTCCAATGGTCTATGTTTTTACCTGCGTAGCTTTTTTGTCTTCTTTGAGCCATTTTCATCCGTTCTCGTATCTGAGCAATGACTTCGCTCATTTCTTGTACAAGATCAGGGCCTAGTATTGCTCGTTCTCCAACCTCATCCCAATGAATTGGAGATCTACACTTTCGCCCGTATAAGGCTTCATATGGGGCCAATCCAATCATTGCGTGGTAACTGTTGTTGTAGGAGAATTCGATCAAAGGGAGATATCGGCTCCAATTCCCTTTAATCGAGTACACAAGCCCTCAACATGTCTTCTAACTATTGGATTGTTCGTTCAGACTGCCCGTCGGTTTGAGGATGGTAGGCAGTACTGAATGACAGTTTGGTTCCTATGGCCTTCTACAGACTCATCCAGAATTTAGATGGAAATCTGGAGTCTTGGTCGGAGATGATTAACAAGGGTACTCCGTGAAGTCACTATTTCCTGAATATATAATTCGGCATAACGCTCCAAAGAAACGTTGTGCTGATCGGTAGAAATGGGCAGATTTGGTCAGTCGATCCACGATGACCCATATAGCGTCGGGGCCCTTTACTGTCTTAGGCAAGCCGACGACGAAGTCCATCGTACTGTGATCCCACTTCCATTCGGGTACTCGCAGGGATTGTAGGGTTCCTACTGGTCGTTGATGTTCCGCATTGACTTGCTGGCACGTCAAACATTGGCTTACAAACGTTGCTATTTCTCTTTTCATCCCCAGCCACCAATAGTTATACCGTAAATCTCTATACATCTTCGTCGCTCCAGGATGGATGGAGTAAATGGTGGTATGGGCTTCCGTCATGACCGTCTTTCGGAGTTCGGCGTTGTTGGGAACGTATAAACGACGTCTGTAGTATAAGCTTCCGTCGTCTCGTATGGTAAAGTCTGCTGATCTTTGCTCTAATGACGTTTCTTTGATTTTCAAATATCGTTCATCCTTCTACTGCGCCTTTGTGATCTGTTCGATCAATGTAGGTTGAAGTGTTAGTGCCGCTAGCCTTGTTTCAATCTCGCCCATTCGTATAACTTCCACTTCAATTCTTTGTAGTTCCCTACTTATAGTTTGCGGCTTAACGCACATGCGACTACATTCACCTTTCCAGGATGGTAGCTAATCACACAATCATAATCTTTAACCAATTCTAGCCATCACCGTTGTCGCATGTTCAACTCTTTCTGGGTGAAGAAGTATTTCAGACTCTTATGATCTGTGAAGATCTCACACTTCTCATAGTATAGGTAGTGCCTCCAGATCTTAAGAGCGAAAAACCACAGCTGCAAGCTCCAGGCGTGCGTTTGGGTAATTCTTCTCATATTCTTGAGCTGTCATGAGGCATACGCTACTGCATTTCCATTTTGCATCAAGATGCATCCTAAGCCATTCTTCGATGCATCGCTATATATCGAAAATCCTCCGGTCTACGTGGGTATTGTAAGAACTGGGGCTGAAGTGAGTCGTTTCTTTAGTTCATGGAAACTTTGCGCGCAAGCATCGTCCCACTTCATGAATCCCTTCTGTATTAATTCATCCAGTTGATCCTTCAACTCTTACAACTCTGCTGGAGCTAATCGCTATGGTGCTTTGGAAATTGGTGTAGCTCGGGAACTAGGTCGATAGTGAACTGAATCTCACGATCTGGTGGAAGTCCTGGCAAATCTTCAGGGAATACATCGGGAAATTCTTGTACTACTGGGACTTCTTCCAACTTCGGGGGTAATATTCACTCGTATTCGCGAAGTTCCCACGACTGCGAAACATCTTCAATTCGCGACTCTTTTGGCCTTTGTGAAGTACATTTCACGCGGTACGGATTCGCCAAGCTCGCACTTCGCGGACTCCTCTCCATTCGCAAAGTTCGGCCCGCCAAGTGAAGCACCTATACTTCGCGAATTCTCACCTAGTTCGTAAGTGGCTCGGATTCGCCAAGTGCATGCGTTCGCGAAGTTGTGGCGAAGTTCTTATTGCCATCGAGTTCGCCAACCTTGATGGATTCGTGAAGTGCTTTGTTGTCTCGCCAACTTGGTTTCGCGAACCACGGTTCGCGAAGTGCTCTCCATTATTGATTCGCCAACTTCGGTTCGTGACTTGTGGAGTTCGCCAATCTCGGGCAATTCGCCAAAGCCTATACTAAGTTTCACGAAGTCACCTACTTTATCTCTTGATTCGCCGAAGTTGACATCATTCGTGAAATGTACTTAACTTAGAGTTTGATTCGTGAAATACCACGTGCTCTCAATTCGAAAACCGTAGTTCGCGAAGCACCTTCGCATGGTTCGCGAAGTGACCATGACTCCCCCAATTTGCGAAGTTGCCTCCCTTTTTTATTCGTTAAGTTCATCCGCCAAGTCCTAGTTCACGAAGTACGTTGCATGGATCATGGATTCGCGAAGTTCCATTTTGCGGCCTTTAATGATTCGGGAAGCCACACTTCGCGAACCCTATGCATGAGACCCTTGGAGTTCGCCAAGTTAAGCTTGGCTCGTGACTTTTTCATTTCGCTACCAATTCGCGAACTTTTTATAGTTCGCGAAGCTCATCTTTTGCGGCCTCAAAACAGTTTTATCACTTAAACTCTAGGGAACTTCGATCTAAACCCTTTCTTAGGAACTCGTTAAAGACCCTAAGAACTCCAAAACCCTAAAATCTCGATGATCATAAATCACAATTATGCTTATTTATAGCGTTCTAACTTCTTAAACATGTTTAGTTCGAATCTAGGGGTAAATCAGAAACTAAAACGTAACCCATCCGATCGAGAGAAGAGCCTTGAGGCGAAAAACCGCTTTAAGCCTATAGGTTCCCTTACGTTCAGTACAGACAGAGTTCAAACCAGATAATGTCATGCCCCCAAATCCCTTGGAATTTTTTTCACTTCCAGGAACTTTTGACGCAACGCGGCAGCGACTTGGTATGGCCGTACTAAGTCGCCTAAGCCTTATGCGGAATGACCGTACGAGAAGGGATGCCTTCTTCTACTCAACTCACGAAATTGAAGCTAATGAGTGGTATAGAGTGAGTGTATAGTAGTTCACTTGGTTTCTAGCTTGCGCTTAGTGCTTGTGCGTGTGTGCGTGTCTTAGAGAAAGAGTCTTGTACGAGTCACGATAGTCTTCGGACTTAGCTTGTACTTCCCCGTAGCCCGGGGCCCCCGATTAATAAAAAGGATTGGGTTGGGCGTTCGCTCCCGTAATACTTGGTGTTCTAAGTTTGGTCGAGTTCGCACCACCCCATTTGAGGCTAAGTTCATTCTTAGGATTTCATACCTTCCTCAAAGCTTATGCTCGATTCTCTCCCTTCTCTCTATCTTCACGTTTTCATTAGTGAGAGGAATGTTTTTTTTGGATAAATATCTTAGATAATGGTTTAAGCTTTTAAGGGTATGGTGATGATACTAGGTTTGACGTGAATATCCCCTATTTTAGGGAGCTTTGTCCCTAAGATTTTTCTTTAATAACTTGGGCCAAGGTTAAGGTTCTACTTGGGCCTAGGTTTAAATTTAAATCTAACCCAATTGCATTTTAGTCCAAGTTTGGTCTCACAAATGCTATTCTCCTTATTAAGCATTTTCAACATTCCAACTAAGTTAGATATTGTCTAAGCACATAATTAGCTATACGAAATCACGTAAGCAAGGAAAACGGATCGCGTCACACCTTCACTAGGTGCGATTTTCACACAGTTTGTGATTTTCAAATTTTCTTCGCGGGATTCATCGATCACCACCACCATCGTTTCCGGCCATTCCTCGGCCGGTGGCGTTAGAGGGTGTGTTAGTGATTGGGGGCAAGTTTGACGGGTTTTTATTCGTACGTTACGACGCGGCGTTAGGGTTAGGGTTATGGCGTCCTCACCTACGTCAGGGAGTGGGCAGGCTGATGCCGGCGGGATGATGACGATCCAAGGCTTGACTTCGTTGCCGGATTTGGAGAGACTTGCTGCAGAGTATCCGGAGTTTGCACGGTGCTTTGATAGCGATCGATTCCGATCGCTGATGACCCGGATTAGAGGATCCCATGAGATAGGGGAGGCCGATGACGATCGACGTGGCGATCAATCACCGCCGATTATGGCAGAGGCCGGCTTATTCCCACGCAACATCGGGGTATTTTGGTGCCGACCCAAAATCTGGGCAATCCACGGCAGCCGGGAAGATCACCCTGGGGACGGCCGGGAACGCCTCCGCCGACTCGCACGATGATGGCGATGGTTGTGGAGGATGAGGCCGTTGACGAGGAATTCATTGCAGATTCATACGATGTGACGGCTGACATAGACGGAGAGAAGGATCCGATTAGGGTTTCCAATGGGCTTGCGAAGGATAATCACACGTCTCAGCCGGCGTCTCCACAACTCGCAATGACGATGGGATAGATGGGCAGACGACTGCTAGGGTTTCGGCGTCGCCCTACCACTAGGCCTAGTGGGCCTGATGCAAAGGTGGCGGCAACTAGGGTTTCTGCGAAGACGGGGTTCTTTCCGCGCGTTGGGTCGGTTTTCTCACGGCTCGGGCCTGTCCGGACGACAGCTGGTGGCCCGACCATGCCGATGACCTTTGCGACAGCCGTTCCAGGGCAGAAGGGTGGCCAGCCACGCACTATGACATTATCTTATACCCCACCTTCTATTGTTAACGGCGTGGCGAGACGAGGTAGGGATCGCTGGAAGAACACCCTCGTGGGTTATTTTCTTGGTCGTAAGCCTTATTTCCATTCGTCGAGCGTCACTTCAGATCCGTGTGGAACGGGCTTGCTGAGGTGCGGGCCACCACAAATGGCTTCTTCATTTTCGGATTTGAATCGGATGAGGCACGCACTGACGTCCTCGAGGGCGGCCCTTGGCTCATGCAGGGCCAGCCATTATTTCTAGAGCCATGGCGACCGCGTATGTCCTTTGCGCGAAGGGAGCTAGTTGAGGTGCCGCTATGGGTGAAATTATGGGATGTGCCATGCGATCTATGGACGCAAGAAGGTTTGGGGCTTGTTGCGAGTGCGGCGGGACGACCATTATTTGCTGATGGAATCACTACCTCGGGGGAGCGGCTTGATTATGCCCGCATCTGTGTTATGAAGCAACTATCTGAGCCTTTCTTAGAGACATTTAACGTGGTGCTTCAAGGTGATGATGGGGAGGATGACGTGATCGTGCCGATAAGGGTGGAGTATGACTGGAAACCTTCGCAATGTGTTCACTGTACATCATGGGCGCACGGGGCAGCCCACTGTCCGCGAAAACCGGAGAAGATGGCCGGGGCCCCATCAGCTGGGCGAGAAGCTGAGGGGACAACATCTAAATCTATCGCGCGACCTGCTAGAGACCATCGGGCAGGGACTAGGCAACGTACGGGTCATGTCCCTAATAGGCCAGGGCCACGATTCCCCAATGGCGGCCGCCATGGACAAGGAAGGCGAGTGACCCGGCAGCCGGAGAGGGACGGTGGGCCACGGATTCTATCAGGCCCTCGGGACGAATGGCAACAGGTAGGGGCAAGAGGAAAAGCCGTTTTGGTGAGGGCTGCTACGGATAGCGAGGGCAGGCAGCCCGTGGGTTATTGGTCGGGAATGGGGAGCACGTCTCGACTGCCAGACGACTCCGGTCTACTCTCTTTGGGGGAGCAGAACCGATTTGATATACTTCGGGATATGCCTGAAGAAACTGACCATACTTCTCATACGGGCCCTAAAGCAAGTGCAGCCCGAAACGGGGTGCCTTTATGTTAGCAGTGGGAGCTTGGAACGTGCGTGGTCTTAATAAGCAAGACCACAGGAGGGCGGTGAGGGAGTTGATTTCACGTGAGGAGCTGCGTATGATTGGTCTTTTAGAGACACGGGTGGCGGTGTCTAATGCGGGGTTTATGTCAGGTGGACTTAGAGCTAATTGGCAGTGGTTTTTTTTACTATGATGATGGGCCTTCATCGCGCATATGGGTAGGGTGGGATCCAACTGTCATAATGGTGGATGTCCTTGGGTTTTCAACCCAAGCTGTACATTGTCGAGTGGAGCTGGCGTTGACGGGGGAGGTCATTTTTGTGTCTTTTGCTTATGGGAAGTCTAGGAGGGAGGAGAGGCTGCCCTTATGGGAGGAACTGACTACTCTATCAGTAACTCGTGTGGCGGATGCATGGATAGTCATGGGGGACTTCAATGCTATTTTGCACAAGGGTGAGGGACGTGGTGGTTCGCCCTCTAGGCTGGACATGGAGGAATTTCAGGCGTGCTTGGTGGATGCTGATTTGATGACGATCCCTACAGTAGGCCCGGTTTTCACATGGTATAATCATCAGCGGGCAGATGCGGGGGTCTGGCGGCGACTGGATCGTATACTAGGCAACCCTCAGTGGTTCGCCCAGTTTACGGATACCATTTGCAGGTGTGGCCTGCCTGCGACCTCAGACCACTCGCCTGTGCTTTTGGGGGCTACTATGGCGCGGCAGTATAAGGCGACTTTTCGTTTTGATAATTTTCTGACGAAGGACCCGGCCTTCTTGGGCATTGTTCAGAATGTATGGAATACTACTTTGTACGGCTATCCTATATTTGTTTTGGTGCGGCGACTGAAGATGTTGAAGCCTGACTTGCTGAGGTTGCGACGAGAGAAGGGAGATTTGACGGCGAATGTCACGGAGGCGAAGCACTTCCTTGATATTGCACAGGAGTTTGCATCACGGTTCCCTACGGAGGACTCTTTCTACGAGCTGGAAAGACTGTGTCGGGCGCTATATGCTAAAGCGGTGGAGGTGGAGCAATCGGCGTTGTCGCAGCGTGCCAATGCACATCCTACTTCTTTCGTAGGGTGGCCATGCGGCGATCTGCTAACCGCATCTGCGCCCTTGAGACGGCTGCCGGTGATCTTCTCGAAGAACCGGATCAGGTAGAGGGCGAGCTGATTGGGTTCTACAAGGCCTTATTGGGCCAATCGGCCCACTCATCGCCGATCCTTCCTGCTGATGTTCAGAGAGCTGTGACGCGTACGCTTTCCCCTGCGGACGCAGCCTCTATGATCACTATGGTGACTGCCACAGAAGTCCGTGAGGCGCTTTTCTCTATGGGGGATGAGAAAGCCCCAGGACCTGACGGCTATACGGTCGCGTTTTTTCGTGCTGCTTGGGGAATAGTGGGAGATGATGTGGTGAAGGCGGTCCGAGATTTCTTCGCAACAGGGAGACTGTTGAAGGGACTGAACAGCACCCTCATCACATTGATACCCAAGCGAGCTACACCTCGGCGTGCAACAGATTTTAGACCCATATCATGTTGCAACGTGGTCTACAAGGTGATATCTAAGATCTTGGCCAATCGCCTAAAGGGGCACCTCTCTACGTTGGTCCATGGCTCACAGACGGCGTTCATCGCAGGGCGACGGATTAGCGATAACGTCTTACTGGCGCAGGAGCTGTGCCTTGGCTACAAGTCCAAGGGCCGCCCGCCTCGGGCTATGTTCAAGATTGACCTGGCCAAGGCGTACGACAAGGTTGAGTGGGGTTTTCTGTTGTCCGTCCTTGGGGCCATGGGTTTCATCCTACATACATTGGCTGGATCCGAGCATGCCTGACAACGACGGCATTTTCGATTAACCTGAACGGCCAGGTGGTCGGGTTCTTCCCGGGCAAGAGGGGTATTCGACAGGGGGATCCCATTTCTCCCTATCTCTTTACCCTGGTAATGGAGGTACTCTATGGGCTGCTCAAGGCTTGTATTTTGGAGGAACGCGATTCAAATATCATTGGCGCTGTGAGACGATGGGTTTGGTGTCATTGGCGTTTGCGGATGATCTTCTTCTCTTCAGCCATGCTGACACTGCTTCGGTTGGGGTGTTGAAGAAGGCGTTGGATGAGTTTGCGCGCTTGTCAGGATTGCTCCCTAATCCGGACAAAAGTGAGATGTACATCTCGAAGCGGGCTGAGGGATTGGCGACACCAATTCAGGCGATCATGGGCTATCGAGTGGGCCAACTACCGGTGCGTTACTTGGGAGTGCCTCTCATTACTACTAAACTGACGATTGGCGACTGTGCACCCTTCTCCAGAGAGTGGATCAGCGGTTGGGAGCATGGCTCAATCGCTCGTTGTCCTATACCGGCCGACTACAGCTGGTTAAGTCGGTCTTGCAGGCACTTCACGCGTACTGGTCGGGTATTTTCTTGTTACCTAAAGGCGTTGTCCGCTCCTTGGAAACGCGCTTTAGGAAGTTTCTGTGGGGAGGCACTTCAGCTAAGGTGGCATGGGAGGTTTTATGCCTACCTGTAGCTGAGGGGGGATTGGGACTGCGCTCTATATCGGTTGACAACAAGGCCCTATTGCTTAAGCACTATGGAGCGTACTTACCAGGACACCAGAATCGATTTGGGTCGAATGGCTCTATAGGACGCGGCTGCACTCTCGCTCGCTATGGGATCTACGGGTCTCGGCGAATGATGCTTGGAGCTGGAGGAAGCTGATGCAGTTGCGCTCGGTGATCAGATCTATGATTACGTTTCGCATTGGGGATGGCTCCACATTTTGGCTGTGGAAGGATCCCTGGCTGTTGCCTACGTCACTCTTGGAGAGATTCCCACGGGGCCCTATTGTGATGGGGCTGCCTCTCGACTCACGGCTGAGTGCGGTCCTAACTGCGCAAGGGTGGAATTGGCCAGGGCAAGGGGCGGTGGAGTACCTTGAGATTAGCCACTGCTGCCTTTTGTAGCTCGTGGGGATCAGGATGGCGTACGATGGACGGGGTCACTGGATGGATCTATGACGACGGCTTTGGCCAGGGATGCCATGCGCTACAGGAGGGCCCCTGTATGTTGGGCGACCTTATTTGGCGGGCCATTGAAGGTACCATGGCATGAGTTTATTTTATACTTGGGATTGCAGGATCGTCTCTCGACTAGGGACAAGCCTTGGATAGCTCAGCGGGCAGGTACTCCAGCTTGTGTCCTCTGCGAGAAGTTGCACTACGAGACAGCACAGCACCTCTTCTTTGATTGCCCCTTCTCCAGGCAATGTATTCGGCTCCTGCAGCAACGGACCCGATGGATCTGGCCGTATCGGGATTGGATGCTTGGTATTCGTTGGGTGGCTGCCCGTTGGCGTGGGAAGCATTTGATTCATGCCGCTAATCGCCACATTCTTACTTCCCTTGTCTACCACATCTGGCAGGCAAGGAATAGGCGCTGGAAGGAAGGGACGATCACGACTCCACACAGGCTTGTGGGTGTATTCTTGCCTTGGTTATCATGCGTATTAGTGGTACATCCACCAAATACGACCTGCATAGGGCGGCCATACGCAGGCTTTGGCGAGTGGCATGGTATGATTAGTCTTGGATTGGTTGATTGGTTATTGGTGGATTTATTTGTTGATTTGTGCCCAGTAGTCTGTTGGTTGGTCGCGGAGTACGTCTCCTGCTCATTTGTACATATTTTTCTGCTATATGTATAGCAGGGACATTACACCAAAAAAAATCACGTAAGCACATAATTTCAGAAAATTCACTTAGGCACAATATCAATGCACATAATTTCATAAATCACATAGAAAACGCGCTATGCAAGTTTAGGAAATCACATATAAGATGTGCATGCAAATTCATCGGCTAATTGGCCTACGGGGCTCGGGTCTTACAGTGGAAGCGTGGAATAAGTATGAATAGACGGCGTAGAAAATATATGGGCGAGTCTGGTCGTTGAGCTGAACTCGAGTCCCCTACCACAGAATTTCGGGGGCAAAATTTTTTAATGGGGAGGATATAATACCCCGAATTTATGAACATGCTAATCTGTGAATTTAGGTGCAAATTATGTGTTTACGTGACTGCATGATGTATGTTTCAGAGTCCTATATATGTGCTACATGATCTATGCCTTATGTGCTCATATTAGGACTTAGGAAAAATTTGGAAATCAGACCTTAGAAAGTCTCGACAAAAACAAGATAAGGTTTGAGTGAGTAAAAATCGATCGATCATGATGTATTGACTAATATAAAGATAAATATCGGACGATTTTCAGTGGACTAGGTGAAATTCTATCATTTGAAAATTACCTCAATAAACGGGTTGGATTTTATTCCTCACGCCCAAGATTACGTCCGGGATCATTAGACAGGAATCCAAAGATAAAGAGAGAAACAAAAAATATCACTACGGTATAAACGAAGAGTTTCAGAGTAAGCATTACACAATGTCCAAGACAATTTTTTGCAAAGAAAAAGAAAGAGAATAAATTTTCCATCTTTCTATCCCCTATTCTATTAACATATGTAGGTGTTACCTTTCGTCGAGTAAAAGGGTTTGAATCGGATTATTGTAAAATAATCTTGGGTAATCAATTTAGAGACTGAATGCGGGCGATTTCAATGTAGGAAAAAGGTCAAAATCTGCGAAAGTAAATTTGACCAATTATGGGGTTAGTAAGATGATAATTTCGAATAACTAAGAGTCATAAAATGATTTCTTAACGCAAGGGGAATAACTGAGTCACCTCCTAGTCATTTCATGCACATACTTCTATACTTTAATCCTTATCAAGTCGATCAAAAAGGACATTAGGGAAACAAGAGTGGGAGGAAAATCTTTATAAGAAGAGGGAGAGAAAACCCTCGTTACGGTAAAGAGAAGAACAACCAAAAGAGAGCTTATCAAACAAAGGATATTCATAAAACCTTTAAGTGCGGGCTTTTGGTAAATATATCATTTACCAATTTATAATTTTCGTGACTTAGGTTATTTTAATTATTATATCTCTAGGGGTTAATGAAATTCATAGAGCTTTCGAGTATGATAGGTGGTAGAAATCCTAGGTTGAATTTAAATTCATGTTAACCTATCTATTCAGATTAGAGAGTGCCTAAGCTGAAGACTTATGAAGTTGAATTTAGTTCGGATATTCCTATTTACCTACGTAATTTTCGGATAGTGTACTATATATTTTTAGGAATTAGAACTTCAAGAACATATAGTAACTTTCGAATAGAGCTAACTTTAGGGTAGAAGAAGCTTTAGAATATGCAAGCTTTTGGATGGAATAAATTCAGTAGCAAGTCTTAGGGAATAAAAAGGTAAGGTAAAAACAGTTCGATTAAATTTTGAAATTAGGAACTTATATGAGCTTTCGGACGATGCATGCATATAATATTAGATGAGGTTAACTTAAGAAAAGTTCTTGGCGAATTGGGGCGGGTATGTCAATCGGGCGAATGAGTTCTAGTTAGTAAACTTTAGCCGTAATATATTTATATATATGATCAAACCTACAAGGAATCGGCCGATTAGGACACTTGCAGAATCTAGAAATCGACCTAATGAATAATGTGTGTAAGGTTTAAACTAGTTAGTGATTGGACGAATTAGAAATCCAACCTAAGAATCGGGCGACTCAAGGGCATAATGATTTGGGCAATTGAGAGCCAAATGATCGGACGGTTTGTGGAAGACATTATCACTCGGCGATTGTAAATGTAGAATGCAACCAAACGGGGCGATTTGGAAGGAAACGGGTGACGTGAAGCCACTCGGCGAAGCCATGATTAAAGCATGACAAGTCGGGCGATTCTTGAATGAGGTAGCACTAGTTTCGATCGAAACTTGTGTCTATTCCAGAAGGAATCGGTTGATTTGTACCTCAAGTAAACCCTCGACGAAATCGAAATTAAATCATGACAAATCGGGCGATAGAATGCTCGGCGAAACTCATGTAGACACATGATGTAATCGGGCGATTCAATGAGTGAAAATCGAGCGAGTACTTGAAGATTAAAAGCTTAGAAGAGTCGAACGCAATGATGTCTAAGCATGCCAGGAATCGGACGATTCGAAGGCTACGCAATCGAGCGATTCTAGGATTTAACGAATCGAGCTCTATATGTTACAATTCAACATAAACCTAACCTAGAATAGAACTCGAACGATTTAGAAATTTAGTAGACTAGTATAGTCGAAATTTATTTCAATATTATCGTTTAATTTCGACACCATACTGATAATATTTATTTATTCAGAGAATCGACAGTTAGGAACTCCACCGGGTTTCGTATTTGATTATATCAGGAGGACAGGTAGGTGAAACCTTAATCTACGACACGTACCCTTTTATATGAATATGTATGTGCTTTGTAGCTGAAATTCACCTACGACACGTAAATGGTTATGTGAATTATTATGTGATACTTATGTGCTTACATGATTATGTGGGTCAATCGTGGCATAAATCCGCCCAATTAACCCAATCAATCCACAAATCCCGCCCAAAATTTAGCAAGTATAGTAAATCCATCCAAAACAAATATCCAGCCCAAAATTTATCGAAACAGTTCTGCTAAAAAATATACCATATCAATACTTATGAAAAACAAAAGCAGATCATAATATACCACTTCAGATATTCCAAGTAACGCTACGATTTCTTGGTAATAACAGTTCTATGCCTAATTACCGAAACAGGTCTGCTAAAAAAATACCATATAAATACTTATGAAAAACAGTAGAAGGACATAATATACCACAAAAATGCCAAGTAACGCTTCAATTCAGGTAGTAACAGTTCAATGCAAAAATTAAAACAGGTCTATTAAAAAAAAACCACATCAATACTTACGAAAAACAAAAATTCGTCATAATATACCATTTTAGACAATCGAAGTAACGCTTCTGTTTCATGTAGTAACAGGTTGATGCAAAAAATTATCGAATCAGGTCTGTTAAACTAAATCCCCCATCAATACTTATGAAAAACAAAATCACGTACCAATTAATCGACGAAGAAGTCGATTATGAGTTATCCCTTGTATCATGACCCGCTTTGGTCTTAGTACCATAAGTTGGACAAAAAGTACCACATCTACTCTTATTATAAACAAAACGAAGTCAGAAGATACCACTTTGTTGGACAAAAAAATATCGTTTACGAGTAATGGAGTAATGTATTTGATAGTGTTACAACGTTAAGCCGTAACCTATTAACAATAATGCATGAAATAGTAACACGTATTCCAGATGAACCGATGCCTGCCATACGACCTGCTTCACACACGTACGTTTTAGAAGTGATTAGGTGACGATTATTTCAAATTTCACAGAGCCTATGAAATGCCCAAACTATGGGTACCTCGAATACACATAGATTAGCTGCAATTACTGTGAAAATCTAGTTCGACTTGGCCAGATTTTTCTCTAATTTGAACCCATATAAAAATTCATTACAATTCTTACATCGTAATTCATCAATACTAGAATAAATCCTACGTGACACGTCCAAATTGATTTGTTGATGGGGCAGTCGATAGTGCTCGATTCATTGTGAAAGATGGATTTCGATTATCCAAAGAAATAAATATAAATCTGTTAAAAACATTTTACTATCAATAAGTAACATATTATCAGTTTAAAGTAACGCTTATGGTTTTTACGGTAACAACTCGTCGTATTTCTATAACGTAAAACCGGCGTCGAATACCACTTCAGAGAACAGTTTATCAAGTGTATTTTAGTCAAAATAGTTTGGGTCTTTATCTATAAATTTTTCAAAACGAAGGTCCTTAAAACTGAATAAAATTCTTACAGGGTCTGATCACTAGTTTTAAAATTGCCTGGGCCTGAATTGAAATCGTCCCATTTAATAATGTAATGATTAGAGAGTGATCAGTGATGATTATCCAATGATGATTAACAAGTGATTGCTACGTATATAACGATAACAATAGCAAAGTGACAAAGATGTGTAATGATTACTGTATGATGTGCAACGATGACTGAGTGATGATGCAATGTAACCTTTTGAAGTTTTTGATCGCTTGATCGTAATGTGATAGAATTACACTCAGATATTTCTCGAGAATACTTTTTCGATCATGTCAATTGTACTATTTATTCGATCTGATTTTTTCTATCTGTGTTGTCCTTTTTAGATTTCAACCAGGTACTGTTCTCGATGGTTAGTATTAAGGCTCGAAGAACAATTTTCGATCAAATCTTCAAAATTCGCTAAAATTTGTGGTTCGATCGAACGAAAACAAGCTCAGATCAATTAGAAACATACAATTGAACCTCAACAGCAGCAAAACAAGTCGAATATGAAACATCAGATCGAATTCAGTCATGAACAGTCGCGCATGAATAGTAACTCGGCGAAAAAAATTACAGTTTCAAATTTTCAAAATTCAATCCCATTTTCGATTCAAATCCTAACACGCTCAGCTCTGATACCAATTGTTAGGTCCCCAGATATCCAACCTAGATCGTTACGAAGAACAGATTGTAAATCTAATGAATTCGAAAGCTAAAGATCGAGATTTACCAATTAAGCTTTGTAGAGAAATGACTTGGAGCTCAAGCATGGGTTTGACGCTAATTTTCACTCTAAAAATTCTAATTCTCGTATTTCGATTCTGATTCCTTGCTACAACCCAATCCTTATTTCCTAAGGAGTTCACTTATATATACCATCTCGTGGTATATTTACACATGTAGTCCTATCAATGACTGTTAGGAATATTTTAGAAGTGTCCAAAATATTTATTCTAAGTCTTTGTATTTCTTTATGATGTATTTAATGTGCTTTACTTTTCTTAGATGGGTTGTAGTTGTAATGGGCTTGTTAGGGGCCCAATAGGCTTAATACATTTCCAAGGTATTTAAGCCTAAACCCTAACAATGATTAATCTAAGTTTCCATTTCTCAAATTTAATGTATTTAACACATAAACCTCAAAGCACTATTTATAATATCAAACGAAGGTTAATCTGTTGAAGTGTTCTTGGATAATCTGGACTTTCAAGTGGTATCAGAGCAAGCGTGTAGGTGAGGAAACTTCAATACAGGCAACAAAATCGAGTTTTGAAACATTCTGCAGAAATTTTAGATTTCGTCAAGCAGCTAAAAATCGCACCTCCAAGTTGTTTTTCAATTGTTTTCTGGGTTCTTCAAGCTGTTACTTTGCATTTCTAACAGTCTGAGAATTTTCCAACCAGTTGCTATCGAGCTCAAGTGTTTTTCTGGAAATTTACAGTCTGCAAAGAGAAGAAACCTATGTTCTTCATTCTGTTTTTAGGTTCGTGAACGGCGCTGTATTAGGGTTTAACTTCGCGAACTGAAGGACTTCTATCTACTTCGCGGGCCTTTACTCTCACAAGATAGCTTTGCGAATTAAGTTTGCACTACCCGGTTGGCGAATTCTACTTCACATCAAGTAGAGTTTCACGGGTCTGAAGTTCACGAGCCATCAGATTTTAAATCAACGGCTCAGATTCTGCATCATACTTCACGAGTCCACTCTGAGAATTGAAATTCGCGAATCAGTGTTTCCAATCTGGTAGGCGCCCATCTTCGCTAATGAGTTCACTTCGCGAACCCAGACCACTTCATGAACCCAAGTTCTCGAATCCGTTTGCAAGTTCTTTCACCAATTCGCGAACCATTCAGTTCGCAAATCCATTTACCTTTCGCGACCCTATCACTTAGTGAATCTAGCCATCTCGCGAATCAAGGTTCACTGTTTACACTTCGCGAACTGAATCCCAGACCAATTTGCGATCCGATCATTTTGCGAACTCAAGTCACGTTTCACGAATCCAGCCTACTTCACTTCGCGAATCCAGAGAGCCTGTCAACTTTGCAAATTCACTCTCAGATCAATTCGTGAAGTAATACTACCAATCCATGAACTCAATTCGTGAACCAAGCTCAGTTCAAATTCGTGAATTCATTTCCATTCCCAATTCGCGACCGAAACCTTAAAATTCGAAGTCAAACCTCAAAACTCAATTTTGACCCAAAGTTTCAATTCACATTTTTTTCATCACATTACACGTCGACGATCACATCCAAAACACAAGAAATTGACGCTCTAAGCATGGAAAATGATATGAGACCTCTCGTCATCAGACATGGTGATATGTTGTCTGGACGAAAAGGTTTATCAGCTTCATTGAAACCAAGGACTGATGAAAAATTGCTTGAATCAACAAACGGATCTGCTCAATTTTGGACTATAATCCCAGCCACAACTAATACTACACCTGCACAGCCACAACTACTACTACACCTGCAGGAGAGGAACAAACCATCCTGAAGACCTTGATCAATACAATGATGAAGAGAAACTACAACATAAAGCTGATAAATCCTTAAAACCATATCTAATGCAATCCTTTCCCAATGACATCCTCATGCAGCTCGAATGTGGTGAGAGCGCCAAAGAAATATGGGATGCCCTTAGGATCATGATGCAGGGAACAGGTCAACACCATGGCAATGATGGAAAATACTCTCATTTCTTACGACTTTCAGACAAACAAGGGAGAAAGCCTTCAAGAGACATTCCATCGATTTCTCATCTTATTAAATGAACAAATGGAGTTACGAAAAATGCAATGGAGATCGACATCAAGTTCCTCGGCTCACTTTACCCAGAATGGGAAGCAACGGCAATCATGATGAGACAGATGCACGACTTGACCAAGATCAGCATCCACACACTATTCGACTATCTCAATCAACATTCCAACTACGTGGAGAAAAGGAGGGATGAAGCAAGACCAGCAGGAAGTGACACGCTCGCACTCATGTCTGAACACAATCCAGAAGGACATCAAAAGATAAGGAGATCATGCAATCATCTCAAGCATCAGAGAGAGAAAATTTAGACTCTAACAGGCTCACGGATCTTACAAAACATGTGGAAATCAACGAACTTGCAAAACAACTCGCATTGATCTCTAATTTCGTGCAGAGAAAATACTATAAGAAGCCAGGATCCTCATGCAACCGACAGAGAACTTCTTCAAATTCAAAGGGGAAAGTCTCAAGATGAAGAGACTAATCCTGTGACTGCCCCTCAGGCTGGAAAATGCTTCAACTGCGGTAAACCTGGACATTTCGCCAGAGGATGCAAAATGCCCAAGAAAAAGGATATCATTTACTATCGAAGAAAAGTTCAACTGGCAGAACAGAGGAAAAAAGGAATGGTCTTGATGGCTGAACAAGATAATTGGCTTGAAGACATTTCCGACAGCGAGGAAGAGAACATGGCGCTGATGGCCAGACTTGATGACGAGGATGATGGACTGAAGCCTTAGAAAGCGACTCAGAAAGGGAAACCTCCTGGAACTCAGACATGGTGGAGGTAAGCGAAGCTGATTATGACTCCTTACTTAAAATGAAAGATGAATTCCTAACTCTACATAAATCGAACAAACAAGGCAAAAAGCAAATTAGAGAGTTAGAATCAAACCTACAAAAATAATCTAGAAGTGTGGATAAATTTAGGTATGATTATGCATGTTGAGAAAAATCGAGTGGTAGTAGCAAATGAAAAAGTTGCAAAGTTAGAAGCTCAGCTGCTAACATCCGAAGCTAAAGCCAAGGAATTAGCAAAGAAATCAGGTCACATAGAGATAAAGCGATAGATGCCACAACTAAATTTGACTTACTTTCTAAGGAATGGGAAAGACTGTACTCCAAGATAAAAAAAAATTAGAGGACCTCTTAACCCGACGAGAACAGATAGAACATTCCATTTTCTTGAATAAACCTGCAGACATTGATTTCTATAATCCTCATAAGGGACTAGGTTTTGAAAACCCATGCATGTTAAAGCAAGCATAACAAATGCACCTTATCTATATGATCTTAAATACATGCAGATAGGTTATATGACAGATCTCATGCCTTTTGTCAGTGAAGATGAGACACAAACACGCAATAAAGCCCAAATATCATTTGATTACACATAGTTAAATGATAGTTATAAAGAAAGAAAATGTTATGCAATAACTGAATTTGAATCAGACATTCCTCGCCCAATCGAAGGAGATATTTTAGATGAATCAATAAGTGAGACACAGATAACTACGTATGCATCCGGGTATATGCCTGAATGCATAAAGAAAATCAGTGATCTACATCCACTCTCAAAAGAGAGAGAAAGTCCTTTGATATTGAAAGGTATGAACTTCTTGAGGAAATCTCTAACTTAAAGAAAAACTGAGAATACACTCTCTTGCATATTCCTTCATTTCGCATGATAAGATTTCATGTACTAATTCTTTGAAATTTTCAGGACCCACAGAAGAAATATTGAAAGGACAAGTTTGGGTTAGAAAAGAAGATCTTTGAAGGAGACTCACGATTTTAAAGAACCTTTTGTCATTGATTGTTTTTTTTTTTTGGAGTAAGTTCCGTGTATATATATAAAGGGGGTAAATGTACAGACGAGTGAGGGTGTGACTCCTCACGTGCAAACCAGTAACAGACTACTGGCATAGACCAACAAACGAAAGCTAAAACATCCAACTCACTACCAAGCTACTCGCCAGAGACGTCGAATGGCTGCTCTCTGTAGATCGAACTTGGGCGATGTCCCAGTATGCCGCATACAAACCGTATCGAGGACAACAGCAACCAGCCTATCTGGAGTCGTGATAGCCCCCTCCTTCCAGCGCTTGTTGCGTGCCTGCCAAATGTGATATACCAACGAAGCAAGGACGTGACGGTAGGCGAACTGTAGGAGATGATGGCCACGCCATCGCAATGCAGCCCACCGTATACCCTGCCCCCAGTCCCGATACGGCCATCCCCACCTGATCTTCTGCCTCAGCATCCGAACACAGTCGCGTGAGAATCGACAATCAAAAAATAAATGTTGCACAGTCTCAGCATGCAGCGCGTCACAGAGAACACAAGCAGGGGTTCCAGCGCGCTGTGCCACCCAGGCCTTGTCTCTAGTCGATAAACGATCACGGATGGCAAACCACAGTATGACCTCATGTCGAGGGATCTTCAAAGGCCCCCAAACAAGGACGCCCAAGGTACAATAGGCCTTCGTACGTGTAAGGACTCCCTAATCAGTCGTGTCGTCGGTCGGCCATCTGGCGCTCCCTTCCAACAAATAACATCGGTCCGATTAGGCTGAACCCGTGGAAGGTGCGGACTAAAATCCAAATACTCCACCGCCGACTGTCCTGGCCAATTCCAGCCTTGGTGGTCGATGACAGAGCTTAGGCGGGTCCCTGCTGACAGCCCCATCGCCAGTGGGCCTCTAGGATAGCTCTCCAATAATGGGACAGCCCGTAGCCATGGGTCTTCCCATAATAACAACGAAGAACCATTCCCAATAGAAAAATCAATGAAGGGTAGAATCACCTGCCTTAACTGCATCAGCTTCCTCCAGCTCCATGCAGTGTTAGCCGAGATGGTGATGGTCCAAAGCGATCGCGTATGCAGTCGTGTGCTGTACAACCACTCCACCCAGATCGAGTCAGCAGGCCGGCTGATCACCCTCCATAGAAGCTGTACCAGAAGAGCCCTATTGTCATTAGCGATCGAGCGGATCCCCAACCCGCCCTCATTAACTGGCAGACAAACATCATCCCAAGCTACCTTGGCCGAGGCACCACCCACAAGAATCGGCGAAATCGTGCTTCCAAGGCACGGATGATTCCCTTGGGCAGCAAGAAGACCCCAGACCAATAGACGTGTAAAGCCTGAAGGACAGATTTAATGAGCTGCACCCAACCCGCGTAAGATAGTGACTGATTCAGCCACGATCCTAGCCGAGAATCCACCCGCTGCAACAGTGGTGCACAGTCACTGAGAGTCAGGCGTGAAGCAATCAGTGGGATTTCCGCAACGTAAGCCGCGGAAGGCCCGTCTAATTTAAACTTTTTCCTAAAATATATTATAATACAACAAAATATTTATTTTACATAATAGTATCTGTACAATGGGTCGAAGCCCCAAAATGTCAAAAGGTCAAAAACCCTATCGCCGCTCCACAGGTCTTCGTCCATGTACCGCCCGCCCTCAAAAGTCCATGGAGCACCGCCACCAGCCGCCTCAGTCTTGACGCGTGTCAGCGTCAGACTCGGTACCTACAACACGTAAACACTGAGCAAATTGCCCAGTAGGTGAATAAAATGCAATGCAGCGTGCACTCATTCCCAATTCCCAATTCTCGCAACATGATATAATGCACGCTCGTTCTCACATTTCTATCGTATCTCAATATCAGGGCCCTAGGCTGGACTCGGCACCTCGCGCGCAATAAAATAAAATATATCGTCTGGTCGCTAATGCCAGACTAGCGGTGCCCACGCCGATAGTGCGCTGATCGATCACGTCAACGTCCTCCTATCAGGTCGCCCCCTTCCGCTACACAACTCATACGACGGTTTGCACCTCGGGTCGCTCACGCCCGAGTAGACAGATCGCTCACGTCTGCCTCCCGTCAGGTGCCCCGCGAGTCCAACCTCAACTCCGCTACGAGTCTGACTGCCAAAATCGGCACACTCTACCCCGCTCAATCGACACCTTAAGCCTTAAGGTGTCACCACTAATGTGGTCTTATCCCTCACCATGTCGTGCGATGTCATGCATATACGTGATACACATGAAACGTGATGTCACATAAAGCATACGTAAAACACGTAAATCACATAAGTCACGTAATCACATAATAGCAGGTAAGCGTTTACGTGTCGTAGATGAATGATTCACCTACCTGCCCTCCTGATAAAATCGGTCGACAATCCTGGTGAATTCCCTACAGTTCGAATCTCTGAGCACAAAATATTATTATATCAGTATTTTTACTAAGTCACCTAACTTCGAAATTCCAAACTCTTAAGTCTCGAAACCCTAAAATTATCAAAACCCTAAAATCACAAAAACCCTAAAATGATGAAAACCTAAAATTCATGAAAGCCTTAAAAATAATGAAATCCTAAAAATAAATAAACTCTAAAAATATCAAAAACCTAGAAATAGCGAAGTCCTAAAATACCGAAAATTTATTAAGTGTACCAAAATAAATAAGTGTCGAGAACAATTATATCTCGAGATCTTATAAAGATCGAGATCCTACTATGATCAAAATTATTTCGAAATCCTTTATATGATACATATCGAAATCATTATAGTTATTATATTATATCTCGAAATCTACATGTTACATCTCGAAGCCTTTCTGTAAAACATCTCGAGATTTTCCTATTTTACATATCGAAATCCTTTCATTGTACATCTCGAAATCAATTTAGGAGAAGGACAAAAACCTTTATAATCATATCGAACTATCAAGTGCCGAGATCTTAATTACCTATTGTCGAGATTTATGGTTTGCAAATTCCAAACTCCTATGCGAATTTAATACTTCAGAAACTATTGAACTTTATTGGGGAGATTATTAGAGACACCAAAAAGAAAACTTCGTTGGTTGCTGTACTACTTATGAGAGAAAACCCTAACTATCAACACCAAAAATCGTAACCACCTAATTTCCTAAATGATCTCACACAAGTTCTAATACCGAAAACTTCATAGCAAAACACTTAAGGTATGCTCGTCATAGCTATTTCAAAGCTTAGGTCTTTACTTACATAAATCACGAAAAAAATCACATAATATACTCTAATCACATGACGAAGTCACGCAAATAATCTCAAATAATTCGTCACATATAGAAAGCACATGAAACATTATCATACTTACATTGAATATTTATTTGTTAAGATTTCCAATTAGCCGAAAGTCCTTAAGTTCCTGCTATGGTTTCTCGTCCTTTATTTTTCATTTCCTCTTTTGCCTTGCTTTGCATTTGATATCTGGGGTTTCTCTTTAATGAAATACTAGATATGCATGAGAATTTCGATACTAGTGATTGATTAGACAAGTTGGTTTTGTACTTTACCCTAGTCCTAAGCAACGTTATTGGCCTTGAATACTTTTGGGCCTTGTTGTCTATTAAGTATAGCCCAACCCAATTAGTTCACCAATTAATTCGCATATTATTATTCTTGGGTATTCATTTAGGTAAGTTTTCAATAAAGTTTTCAATAAAGTTATCAAAATTCCTCATTCATGAATTCACCCCGTTAGTTACAACCAAAATCCCGTATTAAATTTTACGGGTATTACATCCTCCCCCCTTAAAAGAATTTCGTCCCCGAAATTACGCCGGCTGGAATAATTCGGGATAACGAACTCTCATATCGTCCTCACGCTCCCACGTGGCTTCCTCAACTGATTGATTCCACCACAAAACCTTAACTAACGGAATAGTCTTATTCCGTAGTCGTTTCGACTCGTACATCACAATCTCTACGGGCTTCTCTTCGTAACTCAAGTCAGGCTTGAGATGTTGATAAAGAAGCCGTTCTGAATAACATGGCTCGGGTCCGCGACGTATTTTCGTAATGTCGATACGTGAAATACGTCGTGAACTTGTGATAGGGAAGCCGGCAATTCTAACTGATACGCGACTTCGCCCACTCGCTTGATACTCTGAATGGGCCTATATATCTGGGACTTAGTTTGCCCTTTCGTTCGAAGCGCTTTACGCCTTTCATTGGAGAGATCTTTAGGAACACTTGATCGTCTTCTGCAAACTCCAGAAGTCGTCGTCGATGATCTGCGTAACTTTTCTGTCGACTTTGCGCCGTTCGCATTCTTTTTCGGATTTTTGTCACGGCCTCTGTCGTCTCACGGATCATATCTGGTCCTAGCAATGCCCGTTCACCTATTTCATCCCAGTGAATAGGAGATCGACACTTACGCCCGTACAATGCCTCATACGATGCCATTCCGATCGTAGCATGGAAGCTATTATTGTAAGAAAATTCGATCAACGGCAAATATTTGCTCCAATTTCCCTTGAAGTCTAGCACGCACGCTCGTAACATGTCCTCAAGGGTTTGGATCGTCCGTTCAGACTGCTCGTCGGTCTGGGGATGATATGCAGTACTGAACGAGAGCTTAGTACCATCGCTTTTTGTAAGCTTTGCCAGAAATTGGATAGAAATCTCGAATCTCGATCCGAGACGATGGAAATTTGAATTCCGTGGAGTCGAACAATTTCCTGAATATACAATCCAGCACCGTACTGCGAGAGGTTGTGCTCTGATACCACCTGTAACGACCCGTCCCATACCGGTGTCACTATAGCTTCGGTCCCTACCGGGACTAGTGGGGTTGGGCCCACCACACTCCGATTGATAGTCTGGCTCCACTGTACCACCATTTTAACCTTTTAGCGTGCTTCGTGCCACTCGCTCACACGCACCTGAGAAACTTCCCAGGGGGTCACCATCCCTAGATTGCCCCAAGTCAAGCACGCTTAACTTCGGAGTTTCTATAGATGGACTCCCGAAAAGGTAGGTCGACCTTGGTGATATGAGTAGTACTATCAATTCTTTTATACGATTATTACCCTGACACGCCCATACATTGCCAGTCTCAGGATCCCCTCTCATTCTGGTGTTGGATCGGCTCGTTCATGTACCCCTTCGCCTAGAAGCCTGCCAGGAGCCGCTCATTGTCCGTGCACCCTGGCACCGGCGATCACTCCCCGCCCTCTTCGGCCCCGGGGCGTCACATGCCCACCAGCTTCCGCCTGGTTCGTCCCCGAACCAGCACCGTACTGCGAGAGGTTGTGCTCTGATACCACCTGTAACGACCCGTCCCATAACCGGTGTCACTATAGCTTCGGTCCCTACCGGGACTAGTGGGGTTGGGCCCACCACACTCTGATTGATAGTCTGGCCCCACTGTACCACCATTTAACCTTTTAGCATGCTTCGTGCACTCGCTCACACGCACCCTGAGAAACTTCCCAGGGGGTCACCCATCCCTAAATTGCCCCAAGTCAAGCACGCTTAACTTCGGAGTTTCTATAGATGGACTCCCGAAAAGGTAGGTCGACCTTGTGATATGAGTAGTACTATCAATTCTTTTATACGATTATTAGCCTGACACGCCCATACATTGCCAGTCTCAGGATCCCCTCTCATTCTGGTGTTGGATCGGTTCGTGCATGTACCCCTTCGCCTAGAAGCCTGCCAGGAGCCGCTCATTGTCCGTGCACCCTAGCACCGGCTATCACTCCCCGCCCTCTTCGGCCCCGGGCGTCACAGTAACCCAGACAGCTGAGAGAATGTCATCAGAGCCTCCTTCAGCACCCCTACAGAGATAGGATCTGCATGGCAGAAAAGGAGGAGATCATCCGCGAAGGCCAACATGGGGAGCGAAGTGGTCTCACAACGCCAGTGATAGCGAAAGCGCGGTTCCGCCTGTATATGACACTCCACAAGGCCATGGAGCACCTCCATGACGAGGGTGAAGAGGTATGGTGAAATGGGGTCCCCTTGGCGCATTCCTCTCTTTCCAGCAAAGAACCCTGCCGGTCTCCCATTAAGGTTGATGGAAAAAGTGGTCGTTGTCAAGCAGCTCCGTATCCACTCAATATATCGTGGGTGGAATCCCATCGCCTGCATTGTCGCCAGCAAAAAACTCCATTCCACCTTATCATAGGCCTTGGCTAGATCGACCTTAAGCATAGCCCGTGGGGGACGGCCTTTGCTGGTGTACCCTAGGCAAAGTTCCTGTGCCAGAAGTATATTATCACTGATGCGCCTTCCAGGTATAAATGTCATCTGCGATGCGTGGACCAGCCCTCCCAGCACTGATTTCAACCGATTAGCCAAAACTTCGAAATTATTTTGTATAGGACTTTGCAGCACGATATGGGACGGAAGTCTTTCGATCGACGTGGCGACTCACACTTAGGTATGAGCGTGATAAGCGTACTATTAAGCCCCTTAAGTAGGCGGCCCGTAGCGAAGAAATCCTTAGTCGCTCGTATCACATCAGGGCCGACCGTCCCCCAAGCCACTTTGAAGACAACGGCTGTATACCCATCAGGCCCGGCGCCTTCTCATCCCCATAGAGAATAGCGCATGTTTCACCTCAAGGTCTTCAACTGGGCGGACCATGTCTAAGGACGTAGCTGGGGAGAGCGTACGCGTGATAGCCCCCTGTACCTCGGCCATGTCCACCGGTGACGCTCGTGCGGATGTGCCAAGTATTCCTGATAAAACCCCAGTAACTCCCCTTCCACCTCTTCTGGGTATTAAGTAGGTCTCCAGTTGGGCCTTCCAATGAGATGATTCGATTAGTCGCTCGACGAACCGCCACCTTCCTGAAGAAGTAGATGAGCATTGATCGCCATCCTTGAGCCAAGCAAGCTTGGCCCTTTGGGATAACGCCGTATGCTCTACATCGACAGCCCTAGCGTAGAGAAACCGACAATGCCGTTCAAGATCATGAAACATAATCTCTAGGGGATATTTCGCTGCGAATTCCTGAGCAATCCCCAAGAAGCGTAATGCGTCCGCAACATTTGCAGCAAGGTCTCCCTTACACGTCGCATGTGCATGAAAATGGGCTTCAACAACTTGAGCCGCTGGACCAACACATACATAGGAAACCCCGCCATGGGGATACTCCAAACACGCTGAACATGTTCCAAAAAGCCCTCCTCCTTAGTAAGAAAGTTCTCAAAACGAAAACTCACACCGCGTGGTCTCGACGCTGACACCCCTAATGACAATGGCGAATGATCCGATGTGAAAGGGAGTTCACACCGATAAAACGTATCTGGCCAGCGAGCAAACCACTGTGGGTTGCCGAGCATGCGATCCAACTTTCTCCAGATGCCTGCCAGAGCCCGTTGCTGATTATACCACGTGAATCCTGGCCCATCGACGGCAGCATCATAAGGTCGGGCCTGTAGGAGACATGCCTGAAAATCAGCCATATCCCGTGCTTGAGGTGCACCCCCACGCCCCTCACTCGCATGCAAGATAGTGTTGAAATCCCCCGCCACTACCCACGCATCCTCAACTCGCAACGCTGAAAACTGAATCAGCTCATCCCAAAGGGCCACTCTATCCTCCTTCGAGAATTCCCATACACGAACGAGATAAACGCATGTTCGCGCGTATCAAGCTGTTCCACGCGACAATGAACAGCCTGAGCAGATTTCGCGACAATTGTGACGTAAAGCAAAGAGGTATCCCAGCCCACCCAAATGCGAGTAGCGGACCATCATCATAGTCAAAGAACCAGGCCCAACGCGGTCGAATAGCCTCTGAAATGTGGGCTGCGTTCGACGCAGCCACCCGCGTCTCCAGAAGACCAACAATGCGCAACCCCTTACGGGCAATCCAATCCCCCACGCCCTCCTGTGGTCTTGTCGGTTAAGACCACGCACGTTCCAAGACCCAATCGGCATTATGAATGAGCCCATGTAGGGCTGCGTTTGCTTTAGGGCCCTTAACGTGAGAAAAACTTATCAACATCCTCGTCATCATTAAAATCCCGCAATAAGGCAAAGGAGTTTTGGTCAACTTGCTGTTCGTCGACCGCCCGTCGTGGAGAAGAGCCAGACGCGGACGCCTGTACCCCCGTATGGGCGGACTGATCTGACCTTGGATCCGCCATACTCGGCGCTATCTGCACCGCCTTGCCATGGGCACCAATTTGTCTCCACTCAGCTTGGGGAGCCCGGCCTCGACCTTGTCGTGAATGGTCACGAGGCGGTCCTTGAATACGTGGTCTATCATGAACCACCACACGAGCATCGGGAGGGGCTGGCCGACCAGTTGTCGGGTGTTTCTGTCTCGGCCCTGGCGTATTAGGCTTAGGCGCCGGGCTTGGTTGCCTCTTGGGGCATTGTGTGTCCCCATGGGCCCATCTCGCACAGTGGCTGCACCTAGTCGGCCTCCACTCGTATTCAACCCTCACCAAAACCGTACCCGATACACATCCTTCAGCAGTTGGGATCTCAACTTCCACTTCTCAACAAACGGCGTGTCAAGCAGCTTCATGATGCAAACAGCGCATAATCAATACGCTCTCCTTTGGCCGTAATCCCATCGGCAAATAAAGGCCTACCAACACCACTAGCTACCACACCCAACCCCGCTTTAGTCCAAATTCACTTGGCACATTCCACAGTTTCACCCAAAGGGGAACCTCCACGAGATCCTTCCTCTCCAGCGACATTCCAGGACGCCACACTTCTAAGAACAGCGGTTGGCCATGCAAGAGCCACGGGCCACTTCCAACACTTCAGTCATAGCCGTGGCCGATTCAAAGCGAAACCGGAAAAAAACCATTTCTAGAGGCTCGAACCTCCACCAAGCCAGTCCCATCGTGCCCTCACAAACCGGTCGACGAATGGGAAGTATGGTTTCGGCCCAAGGAAATATCCACCAAGGTATGGTCCCACCTTGCAATCCCTTGTTTTTGCCACGTCCCAGGTAGGGGCCACAACGGATATACCAGCATTTGTCGACTTTAGGCGCCACATAGTCAAGCGCTAACCGTGCTTGGTCCCCTCTCTCTCCCCGTATACCCACGTTGTGGGATGTCGTATCAGCCCTAGCTTTCCCCACCACTACATCAGCAAACGACGTCGAGGGCGACGACGATTCGGTGGAGGCCTTGACGTGTGGGGACGAACCTAGAATCAGCGCATCAGTGAGAGAAACCCTAGCCAACGATCGTGCATCCGCAGTGGAATTTGATTCACAAACCCTAGAATGCTGCGGAACAGTACCGGGCTGAGCAGCCCCACCCTCCTCGACGACTATCTCCTCATCCACCGGCTCATCAGATGTCACGGACCCCATATCCACAAATCGCCGAGCCATCATACGCTGAGGTGGTGGTGTCCCAGGTCGTCCCCATTGCTGTCGGCGTTATGATTCCGAAGGATACCCTTGAGCGGAGCAGTAACGCCGGTTCGCATAGGCGGAGATCCCACCGAAGCCCTAGGCCCAATGCGACCCCCCGCCAAATTCTGATTGATCGCCGTAGTAGGAACCACGGCCCCTGAGACGGGATGGTCTCCCTTTCCATCAGACCCGTAACCACAGCCGCATCAGATTTATCAGAATTTGCAGAAACCCGAGCAGCCTTTGCGCACTCAGGTCGTCCCATGGCAGATCGGCGCTCCCATCAGAGTTGGCCACTGTAGATCCATGAACCGTGCTCATCAAAGAACGAAACCGTGCACCATCAAAGCAACTCGCGAATTCAGGATATGCTGCGGCAAGAGCATCCAAATCAGGCATGGCTGGGATCGCCACATTGCCCGTCGCTGCCGTGTCAACCGGATGTCGCTCACTCTCCGTCTCCACCATCGCCAAAACCCTAGGCGAAACATCCTCCGCCATCGCAGCACCCAGTCCAAGAACCACAGATGATCGTCGGCCAGTCAAGAAGGACCGGAAACGACGACGATCGGTGCTGAAAACCGCGATGGAAACCTTCGAAAATTTGAAAAAATCGTCAACTGTGTGAACATCGCACACACTGAAGGTGTAATCGCGCTACTGTGTGAAAATCGCACACACTGGAGGTGTAATCCGAAAATCGGTCCTCTTTCTTTTACCTTAAGGTGTCATTGATTGTTTCCCTTCAAAATCTTTTGTAGCGTCTTTATTTTCTCGCGTATCGCAAAACTCATCTTTACATTCAAAAAATCATTTTCCCAAGCATGTATTTCTACAAACAAGCTCCCGAAACAATTTCAAAAGACACGCCTTCAAAGAAAAAGAATCGATCGAAAACAAAATCTATCAAAAACCTGCAAAACATGACAAGACTAAAAAATGTACCTCTGAGGTTAAGACAAGAGAGATCCAGTGGAGCAAAAATGGGTTCCAAATCTTAAGACTGAGAAAACCCAAATCCATGCCCTAGAAATAATTAGTGACTCTGCGCATGATATTAAGTCTTCCACTGACAACAATAATCTAGAATGATTTTGAGAGTGAATTCGCGAAGTTGACAGGCTCTCTCGATTCGCGAAGTGAAGTCGGCTGGATTCGTGAAACGTGACTTGAGTTCGTGAAGTGGATCGGATCACAAATTGGTCTGGGATTCAGGTCGCGAAGTGTAAACAGTGAACCTTGATTAGCGAGGTGGCTAGATTTGCTAAGTGATAGATTGGAAACACTAATTCGCGAACTTCAATTCTCAGAGTGGACTCGTGAAGTATGATGCAGAATCTGAGCCGTTGATCTTCTGATGGCTCGTCTTCCGACCCGTGAAACTTACTTGATGTGAAGTAGAATTCGCCAACCGGGAAGTGCAAACTTAATTCGCCAAAGCTGTCTTGTGAGAGTAAAGGCCCGCGAAGTAGATAGAAGTCCTTCAGTTCGCGAAGTTAAACCCTAATACAGCGCCGTTCGCGAACCTAAAAACAGAATGAAGAACAGAGGTTTCTTCTCTTCGCAGACTGTAAAATTTCCAAAAAAACACTTGAGCTCGATAGCAACTGGTTGGAAAATTCTTAGAACTGATAGAAATGCAAAGTAACAGCTTGAAGAACCCAGAAAACAATCGAAAAACAACTTGGAGGTGCGATTTTTAGCTGCTTGACGAAATCTAAAATTTCTGCAGAATGTTTCAAAACTCGATTTTTGTTGCCTGCATTGAAGTTTCCTCACCTACACCCTTGCTCTGATACCACTTGAAAGTCCAGATTATCAAGAACACTTCAACAGATTAACCTTCGTTTGATATGTGCTTTGAGGTTTATGTGTTGAATACGTGAAGTTTGAGAAATGAAAACTTAGGTTAATCATTGTTAGGGTTTAGGCTTAAATACCTTGGAAAGGTATTGAGCCTATTGAGCCCCTAACAAGCCCATTACAACTGCAACTCATCTAAGAAAAATAAAGCACATTAAATACATCATAAAGAAATACAAAGACTTAAATATTTTGGACACTTCTAAATATTCCTAACAGTATATAGAAAAAATTGATATTTTTTCCTTTTTTTGTTTTTTTTGTTTTTGTTTTTTTATCTCTCTCTTTTTTTGTTTTGTTGTTTGTATCTTTTTCTTACAATAAGTAAAATATAATATATATATATGGATGTATATTAAGAGATTTGCTATGGTGTCCACCTACCGTGAGCAACCACCGTGAGCACCATAAGCAAATCTCTCATTTTTTTGCTTCTTTTCGATTCCCAACACCGGCAACACCTCCGTAGACCCTCTCATATCCATTGATAACCTAAATTGCCCCCTCCAACACGTTAATTTTAAGAAAATCATCACCTTGGTACGTCGTCCACATGTTGAGTAATAAATAACAAATTTTCTTAAAAATTAACGTGTTGAAGGGAGCGATTTAGGTTAACAATGGATATGAGAGGGTATACGGAGGTGTTGCCAGCGTTGGGAATCGAAAAGAAGCAAAAAAATGAGAGATTTGCTTATGGTGCTCACGGTAGGTGGGCATCATAGCAAATCTCTGTATATTAGTAATATAGTAGTATTATATTTAAAAAAACTTGTCAAGAAACTTTTCTCCACATAGAAATAGGTGTCGTTTGCTTGACGAAATTATGAATCTCGTTCCCTTAAATCGATAGTTGTGAGTTTTTCTCCCCCTCAGGAATTAAAATTAGTGCTCCCTCGTTGAAGCTACGTTCTAGCTCACGCCTCCCCTTTATCATGTATGTGGAGCCACTACGTCGAATGCCATACATGAGGGAAATCTGCAAAACTATTCGAACTTTTTTTTGGAAGAAAACTTTCATTACCACGTGGGGAACAATAAGAGCTACATTTGCAGTATACCAACCATACAACCATCCAAACTACCAAACTAATCTCTAAGAACAGAATAACTCTTGTATGTACTCCACCACATCTACGTGATGGTTTCGCAAACCTCATGCCGCACACTTGATTCTTGAAACTCGCCTTGAAAGTCTGAAAAAGCTCCAAGACAGATCTTGCTCCCGAACAAACATGCACTCTAGCATTTCGCTCCTTCCATAGAGTATAGGCAGCAGCAGCCACCCCAGCCACTTGAATCTTCGATATAAGGTTCTTGTTCTTCTCCGGTCGCGCAAGCTTGTGGGTCCAGCCCTCAAGAGGAATGGAGATCTCTGTTTTTAACCAGCAGCGAGCTTCAGTCACAAAGGCTCTGCTATAGTCACGGCAAAACAGCAAATGTGTGTGGCATTCCTCGGCTTGCAGACAGAGGACACAACTAGTGTCAGAGATAGTTATACCCATTGAGCTAACCTATCCCTCGTGAGCAATTTATTATGTATTATAAGCCACAGAATGAAGGCATGCTTTGGCATTGCCCATCGATTCCAAATAGCAGTGCAGTGCCCAGTTTATTCCTATTGCCTTGCAGCCACAGGTACCCAGAGGTAACGGTGTAGCAGCCATCCTTTGCAGACTCCCAGTTCCCATTGTGATATCCCTCCCGAAACATATCCCTCACCTTGATGATTTGGTTCCATTGCCAACTACTATCCTCTCCTTCCGGTAATCCCAGAAATTGGTATCCTTCAGGAGGTAGTAGCAATGTAGCCACTTGATCCATAGGTCTTTTTTCCTTGCTATGTCCCAAATCTGCTTCCCTATGCTCGCATAGATCCAAGTACCATAGTCCTTGATGCCTAATCCTCCCCAGCTCTTCTTCATACAGACAGTATCCCAAGCAACCAAAGCCTTTATTTTACCCCCAACTCCTCTTCCCCATAGGAACTCTCGGCAACTTGATCAATTCTCTTCACCACACTCATAGGCAGTAGAAACATGGACCCCCAGTAGGTATGTAAAGCCAGCAGAATTGAGTTGATGAGACAGCGTCTGCCAGCATATGAGAGGTGCCTTGGTGTCCAACAAGTAATTCTTTTGACTATTCTTTCCACCGCCCTTCACAGTCATGCTTACTCCATTTGGTAGGTGAGATGGGCACCCCAAGATACTTCATGGGGAAGGTCCCTTCACTAAAACCAGTCATCCTCAAGATGCTTTGTTTCACTATCTGAGTGGCCCCTGCTACATAGATGCTGGACTTCAGAGGGTTGGCTACAAGGCCTGAAACCTTCTGAAAATGATGTAAACAGTCCCTGATCAGGCCAACAGAGTCCGGATGAGACGTGCATACAATCAGCAGATCATCTGCAAAGCACATTCTCACTATATTAGCTGCTTGCAGAGAGGATGAAAACTTAAATCCATCCATCTTGGAAGTCAGGATCAGTCTCCTTGTCAAGTATTCCATAATCAACACAAAGAGCAGGGGAAAATGGGATCACCCTGCCGCAGCCCTCTAGCCCTCTGGATGTTCCCTAAAAGGTTCCCATTTATAGCCAACTTATAGGTAACAGTGGTAATGCACTCCCTTACCCAATCCACAAATTAACAGGGAACCTGGGATGTTTAAGCAGGTCTAGTAAGAAGTCCCATTCAATTGTATCATAGGCTTTCCTGAGGTCTATCTTCATCATGCATCTAGCTGAGGCATTCCCTCTTTTATACAACCTGAGTAGTTCTTGGTTGAGCATAATGTTATGGCCTATTGATCTGCCAGGGACAAAGGCCCCCTGATTACCCCTGCACCAGCCTAGGTAGCACAGTTCTTAACCTGTTACATAAGAGTTTGGATATGCACTTATAAACTGTACTGCAACAAGCTATTGGCCTATAGTCCTTCCCAGTCCTAGGCTGTTCAACTTTAGGGACAAGGGTGGTGGTTATAGAGTTCAGAGGTTTGTAAAGCTCCCAGTCTCAAAAAATTCCATGACAGCAGCACATATGTCTTCACCCACAACAGGCCAGGCAGCCTTGAAGAACTCGCTATTATAGCCATCTGGGCCAGGAGCTTTGTCACTATGGATTGAGAACATAGCATCCTTGATTTCCTGTCTGGAGAAAGGGAGTAGTGAGGGCAACCTGTTCACCTATAGTTAAAGTACCCCCTTGTTGAATGGCCTTTTCATTTATCTCTCCCAAGTTCTTTGTAGCACAACCCAGGATGTTCTCATAGTAGGCCACCAGATGAGAGACAATTTGCCTTTGGATCCTCCAAAACCAGTCCATCTTCATTCTCTACTGAGGTGATTCTGTCTCTGTAGACCCTCTGCCTGATGAGAGCATGGAAGAACTTAGTGTTCTTGTCTCCTTCCTTGAGCCATGTAGCTTTTGCTTTCTGGGCTAGAAACTTTGCACATGCCTTACTGATGAAGTGGAATTCTTCAGCAACTGCTTGCTCATGGTCAATTAGGGTGGGATTCAGTGGGTCAGTGCTTAATTTGCTGAGCAGCTTCCGTTTTAGCCTAGTCTCCTCAGTTTTGTGAACAATATTTGCATAGTGGTCATGATTCAGCTTCTTCAAGTGGCCTTTAAGCTTCCCCATCTGTCTCACAAGGTGTCTGCCTTTAGATTCTGCCATAGAGCCCTTGGCCAGTTTCCCTCTACCACAGATAGGAAGTTAGGGAGTCCACCCACATGTTAAAAATTTGAAGCCTCTTCTAGCATGATTTTGGATTCTACAGCTCTTGAGCAGTATGGGAGAATGGTCAGAGATCCCTTCAGTCAGGAAGTGAGCTTCAATATCCATGTATTGCTGTATCCAAGACTGGTTCCCAAAGGCCAATCTATCTTGCTATAAAATTCTAGTATCCGCTCCTTGTCAGTTTGACCAGGTATAGTGTTGGCCCTTCCTTTTTTCTTCAAGCGCACAACCCCTCAAGCAGTTCCTGAATGCTCACAGTCAGAAGGCAGGAACACAAGATCCCCCCAGCGATCTGCATTGGATAGTACACTGTTGAAATCCCCCAAACAAGCCATGGGCCATCAGATGGACTTAGGTCTCTCAGATCGGCCCAGAGTGCTTCTCTGATTACACTGCTATTATGACCAGCACAAGTCATGTGAAAGCCTCCTGCTGTCTCTCTACTCTAGTATGAAGTAGCTGGTTAGTCTGTGTGTATGATGGTCACTCGCCATTCCTTGGTCCACAGAATTAAAATTCTCCTATTAGGGTGGTTATTGAGGTATATGCATAGTTCCACCCCTTGAAGCAATGGTTCATGACTAATTGCAGTTATCCTTCTTTAGCTTAGTTTCAACCAGGCATACAAGATTAGTCTGAAGCCTCCCACACCTCAAGCGAATCTCAGCCTGCTTATTCGGGGATTCATACCCCGCACATTCCAAAGGAGGGCCTTATCCATTAGGAAGGAGCAAGCTCCCTTGTTGTGTCTCTCTTTGCCTTTTTCTATGACAGTTGCTCTGAATTAGCTTCTTTCCAGGATCTCCACCAGCTTGTCCAGGAGCAGAATATGCAAATTGTCAGCTGGTTAGGAGTAGCAGGGCCACCCAACCTCAGTTTCTTTTGCCTTGAGTCTGCCACCCTTCCTCTCACCAGTTCCAGCTTCTTTCTCAGAATCTGGCTGCTTATCTGTAACCATTGGGGCCTCTCTATTTATAGGCTGCCATTCTTTTCTAGTAGCTTAAGGGCTTGAGCTTACTAAGACTTCTTCCTCCTATCTCCTATCTTCGTTTCTTGCTCTTTCTTTTTCCACACTTGGGAGTTTTATCAAATGATTTATGCATGTACACTAGTGCTTTGAAAAATGAGAATGATGCAACATGGTGGTGCCATATTATTTCCCTCCTCTTTAAGTAATCTGCGTTATCATCTACTTTTAATGGTTTTTGGGCTTTGTTCTCTATATAAGTTAAATCAACTTTTTGGCCCAAAATTAAGTATTCTAATGTTATTAGTTTCGGTCCTTTATTAAATTTTGAAAAATAATTTGAATCTTTAGAATTTTATAATTTTATTCCAAAGATCCTGGCATTACGATATCTTTTTGTGCATAAAGTTACGGGAGTTTACATTTCTACCCCTTAAAAGAATTTCGTCCCGAAAAAAATTACGCCAACTGGAATAACCAGGATAACGAATTCTCAAATCATCCTCACGATCCCACGTGGATTCCTCAATTGATTGATTTCGCCACAACACTTAACTAACGGAATAGTCTTATTCCGTAACGTTTCGCCACATACATCAGAATTTCTACAGGTTCTCCTCCAAATAACTCAAGTCAGGCTTAAGTTGTTGATAGAGGAGTTCGTTCTGAATCACGTGACTCGGGTCCGCGACATATTTTCGTAATGTCGATACGTGGAATACGTCGTGAACTTGCGAAAACGAAGCTGGCAATTCTAATTGGTATGAACTTTCGCCGACTCGTTCAAAATCCTGAAGGGGCCTATGTATTTGGGACTTAGCTTACCCGTTCTTCCGAAGCGCTTTACTCCTTTCATCGGGGAAATCTTTAGAAAATACTTGATCATCTTCTGCAAACTCCAAAGGTCGCCGTCCATGATCTGCATAACTTTCTGACGACTCTGTGCGGTTCGCATCCTTTCACGGATCTTCGTCACAGCTTCTCTCATCTCTCGGATCATATCGGGTACTAACAGCGTCCGCTCACCGGTTTAGTCCCAATGGACTGAGGATCGGCACTTACGCCGGTCGCCTGTACGGTGCCATCCCGATCGTAACGTGGAAACTATTATTGTAGGAAAATTCTATTAATGCAGATACTTGCTCCAGTTTTCTTTGAATCTAAACACAAGCTCTTAGCATGTCTTCAAGAGTTGGATCGTTCGTTCAGACTTCCCGTCGTTCTTGGGATGATACACAGTACTGAACGAGAGCTTTGTTCCCATCGCTTTCTGTAAGCTCTGCCAAAAGTTCGATAGAAACCTCGAATCTCGATCCGAGATGATAGAAATTGGAATTACATCGAGTCGAATAATTTCCTGAATATATAATTTAGCGTAGCGTTCCAAGGAAAAAGTAGAGCTGATAAGAAGGAAATGAGCCGATTTGGTCAGGCGATCGACAATCACCCAAATATCATGTAGCGACCCTAGCCATTGCTACCATTTCTAGCCTTGTCTTACATGCCTAACTACGTATTTAGTTGGAAGTAATACGAAAATGCGAAATAAATTTTTCCTTTTTCGTAAAGGAACATCGTCTTCCTGTACACGTCAAAAGAATACATCTTCATGACAAGAATGCTTCCGAACTTTCCAATTACATTCGAGTTCTATCTACATGTGCGTGTATATTTGTGCAGCAAAAAGATCCTATGCGCCCTGCTCACAGGTCGTATCCACGTACACACCATCCCCAAAAGTCGCTCGGAAAACTTCAAAAGAACGCCTTGCCGGCTAGGAGATCACATATCGTGTTCGCTGGGACCTACAACACTTAAAACGTGGGATGAGCTTATATAGCCCAGTAGGTAGGATTTATGCATGCTGTGCCCGCGTCATGACTTGCATAGGCATATGCGCCTATATCCTCACAAAATCATGTCATGTCTTGTCTTGTCTTGTCTTGTAGGGTCCCTAATACACGTCTTGTCTTGCACGTGTCTTGTCTTGTAGGGCCCTCGACTAATCCTTGCTACGAGGGCAATTGCCCGATTTACACGTCTTGTCTTGCACGTGTCTTGTCTTGACATCGGTGACATAGAAGTCACCTCGTAGCGTTAGAAGAGCCGTATTACACGTCTTGTCTTGCACGTGTCTTGACATATTAATGTTAGTAACTATTTGTCGCACCCCGGCGATCATGCATATCTCGTGTCATGTCATGTCATGTCATAAAACTCTCGTGAGACTCGTGTATGCTCGTGGAATGCATGTATGAAATGCCCAATGACTTGTCATGCCGTGTCATGTACTGAATCACATAAACTCATAGAAGCACATAGCCACGTAAATAATAAGGACATAATTCGATGTGTTGTAGATGAAAAGTCCCACTTACCTGTCGTCCGTCGATTATGGCTACCTGACCAGGTGAAACTCCTAAGTATCGACCTTAGCATAATAATAATTAAGTCAACACCTTATCTAAAATTATTTGGCTTGCTAAGGTTTTGAATTCCTAAGTGTTGGAGTATTATAATTAATATTGCCTTTAAGAAGTAATTATTTGGAAATAGTTGTTAACGTATTTTGTGAAAGTTCAAGACTCGTGAGATTCGTGGCATACTTCAAATTCGTGACCTTTCTTGAACTCGTGAATTTAAACACATCGTTTCTAATTCATGACTTATTAAATTCGTGAATGTGTATGAAATTCGGGAAATACTAATTCGTGAAGTTCTACATGCTACATAATTTCAATTCATGAAATTTCCATGCCCTAATGGTTCGTGAAATGCCCTAGAGACTACTTTCTTGTATCCTAATATTTAATTTCTACCAAGTTCGCAAAGTGATGATTCGCAAAGTGATCAATTCGCAAATTTCATGTAGTTCGCGAAGTCACACTTCGCGAAGTCCTTGATTCGCAAAACTCGGTTGATTCGCGAAATTCTAGCCTCCCTCTTTCAATTTGCAAAACATCAAGGTTTGCGAACTCTCGCTTAATTCGCAAAAATTCTCCTTGCTCCTGCTTTGCGAATTCACCAATTTAAAATATTAGAATTCGTACTATACTAACTGTTCGTGAAATAGGACCCGTGAAGTGCGCCTAATTCGCCAAGTATTTACCCTCACAATTCGCCAACCTACACATATATAATTCTTAAAGTTTACATTTCTAACTCGTAAATCGTGCCTTTCTTGCATGACTCACCATTCACTTAGCCATGTAATCTACCTCCTAGCAATCCATGAAGTCCATGTAATATTATAATGTTCTTTATTTGTGAAGTGCATGGTAACATATAATATTATTCTATTACCACACCTAGCTAAGTCTATCCCCAAAGTTCATGAACCTACTATGTTCCTTATAATGTTATTTTATTCCTTAAGTTACGTAACATTCCATTGCATGCACAATTATCAAGGTCACTATCAATTTGTGAAGTGTTAATCAATTATGAAGTTGTTGCCTAGTCTCAACTTGTCAAATGCTCATTGGTTTGTGAAATGGTTCACGTATGAGTCACCCTCCACTAACCTTTTTATGTCATGATGATTGGTTCACAAAGTCTAACAATTCAACCATCCTATATATGATATTATGATCTTATTCCTTCTTTGCGAATCCACTCGTTTAAAACCTTAGAATTCGTGAAATTTGCATGTCGCAAAACTCTAGACCCGTGAATCTTCATTTCGCCAAATTATTTTGCGAACTGCTTCTATTCGCGAAGTTTGCATTCGCGAAATGGGATTCGCCGAATTGATGTAATTGGTGAAACTAGCATTTCACGAAGTCCTGTCCAATCTAATCTAATTCGCGAAATGACTCGCAAAAATATTTGAGTTCGCAAAGTCGGGTTCGCAAAAATCATGTACTACCTATTTCGACTCGTGAAACCCAACAAACCTAGTTCGCGAAATCCCTACAATTCGCAAAAAGATTACCCTAGTTCGTGACTTGTGAATTCTGCGATATCTCTCATAGTTTAATTCGCGCTCTGCATTGAGTTCGCAAAGTCCACCAATTCGCAAAAACTCTCACCTCGTGAAACTTCATCGGGTTCGCCAAATTACCCGAGTTCGCGAACTTCATAGGTTCGCCAGATTCGCGAAATTATGGTATTACCTACAACCCGCGAAAGTAACATCTCGCCTAGCCCGCGAACTAGAGTTCGCGAAACTCGCATTTCGCGACTCCAAAACATTTTTAACACCCAAAATGCTAAGAACTTCGATCTAAAAGCACCTTTCTCTCAAGAACTTGATGAAGATCATAAGACCCCTAATGCAAACCCCAAAGTCGATCTTAGTGCTAGCACGACCTAACTTAATATCCATATTAGATCCTTAGAGCTCGCTACTACTTGGAGAAAACATATAGTCATGGTACAAAATTATACTTACCACTATTTTAAGTTTCCTTAAAACGTGATCATTAGAATCCTAAGGTCCTTCAAAGCCTTCGAAACTAAGCTGGTGTTCGTTCTTATTATTTATTAACCTTTGTCCTTATTATTATTTCTATTTCCCTTATTCTTTATTTTCGAAAATCCTTAGTAATTTGGTATCACACGATCACATATCTAATGTGCATAAAATTCCTGTAAAATCATGTAAGCACATAATTGCTGGTACAAAATTCATGACGTCGTGCGGCATGCAATTAACCCATGAAGTTCATGTAGGTCACATAAGAAATATAATACATGCACACGAATTTATTGGGCCGACCTAAAATTATGGAACTCGGTGTGTTACATAGCATCGTGGCCTTACGTCTCTCTACCCTTCCTCTATATGCGTTGCAATGCTCCGCCCTACGGCGGAAAGTGGCGTATTTACTTGGTAGATTTGGTGGTTCCTGTGGCTTTGTTTTCTTTGGTTTTCAGGTTCGGATTGGTCTTGCTCTGATGCCTTTCAGTTGGGGACTGTCTTTTGGGGGGGGGGGGCTGCGATGCTTTGTGCGTGGTATTAGGGAAGTAATCGAACCTCTCTTTTTTTTTTCTTTCCTCGGTCTTCGCTACTGCCCTGTGCTTGGCCGTTTCTCGGTGTTTTTTTCTTGCAGTTCCTTGATGTTTGGAGTATTGGTTGGTGTGCCGTCGGGTGTGGACTGAGCTGGCATGCTATCGCTCGTGCTCGTGCTGGAACTCTCGGGGTGGGTTCGGACTTTGCCGGGGCAGAAAGATACAGGAGCTGGCGTCTTTTCGCCTTTCCCCGACCTGACTTGCGGACGCACCTGCTGAGTTTCCCCTTCTCCGCTCGATGATCCTCTCTGTGACTATCTGCTGTTGTGCGCTTGCGCCTTGCCTGCACATCGCCCGGGCGCCCTGCTGGCACTGCATCTGATGCTGGGTTCCTGTTGAGTGCTTGAGGATTGTGATGCCTACCTTCGCCTCTGCTTTACATTGTTTTGTTTCTTGGCTTGGGTCTTGTTGGGACCCTGTAGGTGTTGGGTTGTTCGGTCTTTATCGATGTGCTTTCAGGTCGGTAGAATGTTACCGCTTGTTGCGTCGTGAGCGATATCACGTACGATACACATGTACTCCTGTATCCTTCTTTACTTTAGTGAACTTCCCAAAAAAAAAAAAACAACACAACGAAATCCATCGTGATTATCCCACTTTCATTCTGGAGTGGGTAGGGGCTATAGGGTTCCACCAGGTCGCTGGTGTTCTGCTTTAATCAATTGGCAGGTCATACATCGGTTCACGAATGCGGCGATGTCTTTCTTCATCCTGGCCACCAGTACGTTATTCGCAAATCTTGATACATCTTCATGGCTCATGGGCTGTACGAGTATGTGGTCGCGTGGGCTTCCATCATTATCGTTTGTCGCAGCTCCTCGTTGTCAGGCACATAAAGACGATCCATGTATAGTAAAGCTCCATCCTCTCGTATTTTAAAATCCTCGGGTAGCGCATTCTTCATTTTTAGGTACAGTTTGTCTTCTTCTTGCGCCTTCTTGATCCGTTCTGTGGGTTGAAGAGTTAACGCTGTAGTCTTGCCTCAACTTCGCCTAAATTGACTACCTCTATTCCAAGCTGATGTAACTCTGCATTCACAGCTTTTTGACTTAGCGTATCTGCGACTACGTTTGCCTGCTCGGATGATAGCTGATGATGCAATTGTAGTCTTTTACTAGCTCTAGCCATCGTCGCTGTCGCATATTCAATTCCTTCTGAGTGAAGAAATGCTTCAAGCTCTTATTGTCTGTGAAGATCTCACATCTCTCTCCGTAGAGATAATGTCTCCAGATCTTTAAAGCGAAAACTACTGCTGCTAGTTCGAGGTCGTGGCTTGGGTAGTTCTTCTCGTATTCCTTTAGCTGTCGCGAAGCATAAGCCAATCACCTTTCCGTCCTGCATCAGCACGCAACCCAAGCTGTTTTTCGAAGCATCACTGTATGCTGCAAATCGTCCCGTTCCCGAGTGTATTGTCAATATCGGGCAGAGGTAAGACGTTTCTTCAATTCTTGAAAGCTCTATTCGCATGCTTCGGTCCATTTGAACGGAACGTTCTTCCTCGTCAGATGGTCAACGTAGAGGCAATACTGGAGAAGTCCGCTATAAACTTACGGTAGTGTGTCCCGCAAGTCCAAGAAAACTTCGGACCTCGGTAGGAGTAGTAAGTCGTGGCCAGTTATTCACAGCTTCGATCTTACTTGGGTCCACGGAGATTCCATTCCCAGAAAATCACGTGTCCCAAGAACGCTACTTGCTCAAGCCAGAATTCACATTTCTTGAACTTGGCGTAGAGCTGTTTCTCTCGCAGAATTTGTAAGACAGTTCGTAGGTGGCTTCGTGTTTGTCTCTTGTCTTAGAATATATTAGAATATCGTCAATAAAGACGATAACGAACCGATCGAAGTAGTCTTTAAAGACTCTATTCATCAAGTCCATAAAAGCAGTTGGGGCATTTGTCAGTACAAAAGAGATGACAAAAAACTCGTAATGGTCGTACGTACTGAATGCAGTTTCAGGAACATCTATCTCCGTGATCTTCAACTGATGGTATCTCGAACAGAGGTCAATTTTTGAGAATACCGTTCTCCTTGTAGCTGATCAAACAGATCATCGATCCTCGGCAAGGGGTAACTTATTGTTGATTGTGATCTTATTCAATTCTCTGTAGTCATCCACAGTCGCATCGACCCATCCTTCTTTCGTACGAAAAGAACTGGTATCCCCACGGTGAATAACTAGGCTGAATGAATCCTTTCTGTAGTAAGTCCTCCAACTATTCTTTAATTCTTTCAGTTCATTCAGTGCTAAGTGAGAGGGAGCCTTAGAGATTGGGGCTGACCCCGGTATCAAATCTATCGTAATTATATTTCTCGATCAGGGGGTAACCGCGGGAGATCATCGGGAAATCGGGAAAATAGGTCGGCGTATTCGTTGACTACAAGTACGTCTTTCTCTCCCGATCCTCCTCCATCATCCAAACCAGTCTCTCCCTCACCAACTTCTGCGAGGAAGACTCGTTCCAAAACCTAGTCTGCCGAAAAGATCTCCTCTCTACCAAGTTGCCAAGAAAAGAAAAAGAAGAGCAAGAAGGCCAGCCTCACTCCTACTCAAACCCCTGCATCGCCCGAACTTGAAAAAATAGTTGCAACCCAAGAAGTTCCCGATGAAACCCAGAAACAGCGATCTCCTACCCCAACTCCCTGAGAAACCTCCACCACTGAAGAAGTTCACCATCCCAAAAAGAACCCAAAAGAATCCGACTATTATTGATCTCTCCAAACCCAATGAGATTCCTGATATAGCCCTCTTTCTGGAAGAGGTCGCGGTGTTGCGTTCAACAAGTTTCCGCGGTGTTGCGTTCAACAAGTTGCCGCTAGGAACAGTTATCACCTGGCTAAAAAGACTTTGGCTGGGAGTACTTCCTTAGCATCGACAAACCCTATTATCACGAGGCGGTCAAGCTGTTCTACGCCAACTTCGACTATGAGGAGCACAAAGAACACATCGGTATCCACTCCTACGTGATGGGATGCATATTCAACTGGGCCACTAAGAAGATAAATGCAATGCTAGGAGTTCCCGATGAAGCATTCTATCACTACGACATGAATGACTGGTGCCACGCTGATGATTTTGACATCAGTGATGTCTTCTTACCTCTGGAATACCCACAGCAAGCCCCGTTTCTCTGACGACGAAGCCCTAAATCAGTTCCCCCTCGACTACTTTCTGCACAAACTGGTCAACATGACCCTGTGGAGTGCGAAAAATCGGCAGTGGAGGCCACTCAACAACGATGAACTTCATGAGCACTTTCGCAGTCTACATGATATCTCAGAACCGCAAGTTCAATCTCGGCTATGTCATCCTGAAGCACATGATCCAAGCCTTTGAGAGCAAAGACAAAGGTATAGTTATGCCACCGGCATGGGAAGACAAGGCCATCCACATCGTGGATCTGAACTTTGAAACGCATGGGAATACATCACTCAAAAAGTGGGTTATTCAAGGCCAAGGAGAAGAAGTCAGTGGATAGGTCCAGAAAAGGTCCGCCTCTAAGGAAAGGCGAAGGTTATAAGCGACGACGACTATTAATTCAGCGTTAAGAAGGAAGGAATTTCAGCTATACGCCGTGATATCTCCGATATCTAGGCTGACAAACCAGAAGCGCTTTAGGAAAATCAAGGGGCAATACACTGAACTGTCGCTGAAGTTGTCCAAGCTTACCAAGTTGATGAATAAATCTCTTCCTATATCCGCTGATTCCGAAGTTTCCTCAGCCAGTATGCTGCCTTTGCTCTGATCCTATAGCTGCCCTTAGGTTATTTCCTTCAGTTCTGTTCTGCCAGTATTCCTCCCTTTTCAAATGATGAAGGGGAAAATAAGGTAAGTTTAGGCGTTTTTGTCGTCTAAGTGTGTGTGAGTAGCAGTTTGGAAGTTAGTTTGTGTTTTAGAGAAGTTCATGGAACCTAATTATATAATATTTGTACCTTATGATATATCTCTGATACTCTTATGCGATGCTTGATATTTGCTGTAATCTTATGATATATCTGTGATGTTATATACTGCGAAGCGTGATCTTATGCTCTGTTACAGTGATGCTCTAATAGTATCTGTGCTAATTAACGTTTGTTAGATTTCTTGATAAGTGATAAGTGTCTGCTGCGATGATTATCTGCTGCTTGATCATGTTTGGAAAATGCGCACTTAGGCAGGGGAGCACAGTTACGGGTAACTTAAAATTTTGCATTCATGATATATCGTTAAGTATGACATGAGATATCTGCACTTAGACGGGGGGAGCAAATTTGTATCATCTGTGACTAGGAAATATCATATGTATAATCTGCGACTAGGAAATATCATATGCTCTGTTTTTATTATGGAACACTTAGACATATGCGCTAGAAACTGCATGATCGAATATGCTTACATGCTTCCGTGCTGAATAATTACATGTGATCATTCAAAAAGGGGGAGAATGTTGACCTTTTTTGGTCCACGAGCATTAGAGAGTTTTGATGAACTATGTAATTGTAATGACATTAGGTCTATAAATAAGCAATTCGATGAATGATCGATATAAATGTCTAATTACATGATTATATTGACCATGCATGAATTATGAAATATAAAATAAGGTTAAAGTGTCAAATATTCTATTCGCATGTGATTCTGTGATTTATTGGTGAAACTATATGATCGCATGTTATAGAAGTCTCACATGCTAGGATATATGGTTTAATGCTATATATGGAAAAACGTGTGAAATATCCTACCGAATTATATAAGGAAAATATGCTGTCTAAATATGGAAAGTGACATATCCGTTGAGAATCGTTTATTCCTGAGTGAAACTTGCATCTACGATTTTTAAATGCATCCACTGAATTAATTGTGCAAAATCGATTTGATATCTTTTCTTAAGCTGATTAGGATATTATAAGGAAGATTTGATTGATTGACTTGTGGATAAGATTGCGAACATATGGTATGTGCTAAAAACGGATATGATCTTTAGGAAGTTAAGCAATTCGGATATATATGTTATGATCTGATTTATGTGCTAACCATGGAAAATGTTTCTAAAATTGACTTATTCTATAAACGGATAGCAGGGAATCACATATGAAAAGTTCTGTTATGGTAAATATAATTCGAAATAATTGAGTACGCCTTGAGAATGAATCGAGCTTTTATATGGAATATAAATCATGCTTTAATGAGCTTATGACCGTTGTGAACATTTATCGTGAGCATATTGATTACTCGAAATTACATGCTTGATTTTGTGATTAATATTATGATCTGATTTTCCATGTAAAGTGTTGAATGAAAAGGTTTATATATGAGCAACACTTCATATTTTCGAGTCACTAAGAATTTGCGAACATACGACTACGAGAGTTTTGAGCAGAAATAATATTGAGATATTCTTGAGCATTTATTTGCGATAGCTTTCTGCCTACAGCAATCACTTGCGAACTACTGACTGTACTGAGATATCCAGCCTCCACCATATATTCTGTTTTCGGACGTGTTGTCTTCGGACTTGAGCAATACCAAGGAGTCAAGGTCGACGTTTACGCACACGTGAAGGGGGAAAGGACGAGTTTCGGGGGCCTTCGGTAGCGAGCAGTGTCTGTCAGGAGATTCTGAGGAACGAAAGATTCATCTAGTAATAAAATTTTCGTAACCCGTTACTGTGTGCGATTTTCACACACTAAACTCACGAACAACGACCCTTCATATTCCAACCGACCTCCACCGTCTCCGATCAACCCTCCTACCGCCGGCGACCCTCTCAGCCGCCTACTGACCGGAACCGCCCTCGCCGCCGCCCTCCATCGCGGGATCAGACGGCGATGGGAGGGTTTTGAATCGCGCCCCATTCCCCTTCAACCCCAACCACACGACAGTTCATATCCATGGCATCCTCTTCACCTTCCTTGACGGAACAACCACCGATGGAGGCTATGGATTCCCCTGCCTTCTTGCGGACTACGAGATACTAAGGAACAACATTCCTACATTTGATGATCGATTCGATGTTGCCGCATTTGAAGACTTTGTGGTGCGCCTTAAGGGCGCGAAGCCTGGCCCGCAACCTCCGCCGGAACAACCACCTGCCACCGCGAGTAGGACGGAGCCACCTCCTAACGATTCTGCTCCCCTTCATCACCGTACGGCTAGGACCCAACCCCCCCCATGACAACGATGGAATGCCCCAGACTAAGGGGGCAGCGGTACCACCACCACGCCGCGTCAAGGCCTAACCCTACCCAGCCCATGATTCCGCCTCGCCGTAAACGCAGAGAGACCACCACCGTAGTGCCGCTGCATGACCCGCGAATTAACCCCCGTGGTCGATGCGCAAAGGCACACCACCACCACCTAATACACCGCAGCTGAATAAGGAAGGAAGCCGATGAGGAGGCGCCCCTATCATCGAACATGCCCTATGGAGGAGAGCAACGGCCCTAGGAGCTGAGTTTGGAATCTCAACAAGTCCCTAATGTTGATAGGCCGAGGGTTATCTCCGAAGGGGCCCAGCCTAATGCTAGCCATGCTTGTCAAAAACCTATGTGGAATTAGGGTTTTCCTTGGAAGATGCTTCGGATGATGAAATGACAAGGGATCACCTCCTTGATCGCGTTTCTCTAACCACCGATCCACGCCCCCACCGGGCCGTAAGGTTAGGGCCGATCACATAAATAACTCTGCAATGAAGAAACATACTATGGAAGACACATGCTAAGGAAAAATCGCCTAGGGCAATGCCAAATGGTAATGGTGAGTCTCACAATGGGTATGGAGACCCCACTGACGAACCTCGCCCCCCTTCGGAGGCTGCTGCGAACACCGCTAAGATATCGTTGCTGCCGTCGTCCAAGGAGCCATAACAAACCGAGACCATCACGACGCCCCTCCATGAAGCGCCTCGCATTATCCTACACGGCTCCATCTATCGTTGATGGCAAAGCCGAGCTTGCTTGCCCTGGAAGTGGTCCAGAAAGGGACGGCTAGATGGGACAACACTTTTGTTGGATATTTCCTGGGCAAAAGACCGTACTTCCTCATGTTGAACGCTTTGCTCGTTCTATGTGGCCTGAGCTTATTGAGGGTCCGAGCATCGATTAACGGGTTTTTCAAGTTCAGGTTCGCCTCAGCGGAGGATCAGATCTATGATTACGTTTCGCATTGGGGATGGCTCCACATTTGGCTGTGGAAGGATCCCTGGCTGTTGCCTACGTCACTCTTGGAGAGATTCCCACGGGGCCCTATGGCCAGGCAAGGGGCGGTGGAGTACCTTGAGATTAGCCAACTGCTGCCTTTGGTAGCTCGTGGGGATCAGGATGGCGTACGAGACGGGGTCACCGGATGGATCTATGACGACGGCTTTGGCCAGGGATGCCATGCGCTACAGGAGGGCCCTGTATGTTGGGCGACCTTATTTGGCGGGCCATTGAGGGTACCACGGCATGAGTTTATTTTATACTTGGGATTGCAGGATCGTCTCTCGACTAGGGACAAGCTTGGATAGCTCAGCGGGCAGGTACTCAGCTTGTGTCCTCTGCGAGAAGTTGCACTACGAGACAGCACAGCACCTCTTCTTTGATTGCCCCTTCTCCAGGCAATGTATTCGGCTACTGCAGCAACGGACCCGATGGATTGGCCGTATCGGGATGGAAGCTTGGTATTCGTTGGGTGGCTGCCCGTTGGCGTGGGAAGCATCTGATTCATGCCGCTAATCGACACATATTACTTCCCTTGTCTACCACATCTGGCAGGCAAGGAATAGGCGTTGGAAGGAAGGGACGGTCACGACTCCACACAAGCTTTGGGGTGTATTCTTGCCTTGGTTATCATGCGTATTAGTGGTACATCACCAAATACGACCTGCATAGGGCGGCCATACGCAGGCTTTGGCGAGTGACATGGTTGATTAGTCTTGGATTGGTTGATTGGTTGATTGGTTATTGTGGATTTATTTGTTGGTTTGTGCCCAGTAGCTGTTACTGGTTGGTCGCGGAGTACGTCTCTGTACATATTTTTCTGCTATATGTATAAAAGGGACATTACACCAAAAAAAAAAATCACGTAAGCACATAATTCAGGAAATTCACATAGGCACAAAATCAATGCACATAATTTCATAAAATCACATAGAAAACGCGCTATGCAAGTTTAGGAAATCACATAATAAGATGTGCATGCAAATTCATCGGCTAATTGGCCTACGGGGCTCGGGTCTTACAGTGGAAGCGTGGATAAGTATGAATAGACGGCGTAGAAA